>JAAGKR010009213.1:0-27533 GCA_011419295.1 Clarias macrocephalus | reverse complement strand
GTCTCTCCCTGAATAGAGTCCTTTTGACAGGACCAGATTTGAATAACAGCTTGTTAGGAGTGCTGATTCGATTTAGAAAGGAGCCTGTTGCTGTAACCACTGATATACAGCAAATGTTCCACTGTTTCAGAATAAAGGAAGACAACAGAGATTATTTGAGGTTTCTGTGGTACCGTGACAATGATCTCAACAAAGATGTAATCGAATGTAGGATGAAAGTCCATGTGTTCGGAAACAGCCCCTCGTCGGCAGTGGCGATTTACGGACTTCGTCGGGCTGCCAAAGAGGGACAGCTTATGTATGGAACTGACACCTATAACTTTGTGAAGAGGGACTTTTACATGGACGATGGTCTGAGGTCATTTCCCACCACCTTTGAAGCTATCGACTTACTGCAGAGAACACAAGCATCTTTGGCAGAATCAAATTTAAGGCTTCACAAGATCATGTCAAACAGTCCATCAGTATTGGCAGCCTTTCCGTCTGAAGACTGTGCAAAAGGCATCAAAGATCTGGATTTTGGAGATGAAATCGTGCCTACTCAACGTAGTCTCGGCTTGAACTGGGAAATATCGATAGACACTTTTACATTCCATTCTCCAGATAACAGCAAACCTCTGACTCGTCGTGGAATTCTCTCTACAGTCAACAGCTTTTATGACCTGTTAGGGTTCGCAGCCCCTGTTATTATTCATGGAAGATTCCTGTTAAGAGAATTGTCAGAGGGAGTAAATAACTGGGATGAGCCCCTCCCCAAAGAAAAATGCAGGGAGTGGGAAATGTGGAGAAATTCATTGCAAGACCTAGAAAAGGTTCATGTTCAGAGGACATATAGCTATAAATCGCTCTCAAAAGCCAAGCACACAGAACTGTGCATATTTTCAGATGCCTCTTGCAAGGCCATTGGAGCAGTAGCATACCTCAAGTCTATTCATGAAGATGGACAGGTCAATGTTGGTTTTGTCTTGGGTAAAGCTAAATTGACACCTCTAGACGAACCTACCATCCCTAGGTTAGAACTTTGTGCAGCTGTGCTAGCTGTTGAGATATCAGATCTGATCCTGGACGAAATTGATCTAGAGCCAGACTCTGTTAAGTTTTTCTGTGACAGCAAGGTTGTATTAGGTTACATATACAATGAAAGCAGGAGGTTCTATGTGTATGTACACAATCGCGTTCAAAGAATCAGGCAATCTTCAAAAGCTGAACAATGGTACTATGTTCCTACTGAGCATAACCCAGCTGACTGCGCTTCGAGGTCTGTTCCGGCCTCTGTTCTTACAAGCACCAAGTGGCTGACAGGACCAAACTTTCTTTATGTAGCCTCAGAAAGCAATCCAACCTTGGAGGAATCTTTTGATCTACTGGATCCAGAGACGAATTCAGATGTTCGTCCTTTACCTCAAGTGAACACTGTTGTCTCAAGTATATTTGAGAAACCACTTACCCCGGAACGCTTTGAACACTTTTCCACATGGAAGTCCCTGTTGAGAGCAGTGACATGCTTGATACATGTCGCCAGGTCATTTCACTCTAATTCGAAAGGGCAGACATGCAAATATATGGGCTGGCATAAGTGCGATCAACCTTACTGTCTAAGTGAGTTGGCTGAAGCCAAAAAGGTCATCCTTCTTTCTGTTCAGAAGTCTGTCTTTCCTGAAGAGTATAGTGCTCTTATGAGAAATGTTGAAATCTCTCAGAATAGTCCTCTACTTAAGTTGAATCCTGTCCTTGGTGCAGACGGACTAATCAGAATTGGTGTTCGTCTAACACATGCACCTGTGATCAGTGATGAGAGAAATCCCATTGTCTTACCTGGACGTCATGCTATCTCTACTTTAATAATTCGTCACTTCCATGAGCAAGTAAAGCATCAGGGCCGCCTCTTTACTGAAAGGAGCTGTACGCAGTGCAGGATTCAGGCTAATTAATGGGAAAAGATCGATTAGTAGTGTCATACATAAGTGTGTGGTATGTAGGAAGTTGCGTGGGAATACAGAAAGTCAGAAAATGGCTGATCTTCCAGAAGAGCGCCTCAGTCCATCCCCACCTTTTACATATGTCGGTTTGGATGTGTTTGGTCCTTTCTCAGTCTCGGCTCGTCGGACAAGAGGAGGTTATGCAGAGAGCAAACGTTGGGCCATTCTCTTCACTTGCATGTCCACATGAGCTGTTCACATAGAGGTAATTGAATTGCTTGATGCCTCTAGTTGTATAAATGCACTACGGAGATTTTTTGCCATTAGAGGGCCTGTGAAGCAATTTCGGTCAGATTGTGGGACTAACTTTGTAGCGGCAAGCAAAGAACTGGGATTCTTAAAAATGGCAAAAGACCCAAAGATGCAAGAATACCTTGCCAGCTGCTCTTGTTCATGGGAATTTAATCCACCCCATGCTTCACACATGGGGGGAGCTTGGGAACGTTTGATAGGTATGGTAAGGCGGATCCTGGAATCAATGTTGATGCAGTCTGGATCTCGTCCCCTTTCACATGAGGTCTTATGCACATTCATGGCCGAAATTTCTGCAATAATTAATGCAAGGCCCTTAGTTCCAATCTCGTCAGACCCTGACTCACCTCTTATACTAACTCCTGCCATGCTCCTCACTCAGAAGGTCGGGGCTCCTCCTTCTCCTGGAAACTTTTCAGGTAGTGACATGTTCAGGCAACAGTGGAAGCAAGTGCAGAGTCTTGCTGACAACTTTTGGTATCGCTGGAGACGTGAATATCTCCCAAAACTACAAATTCGTCGCAAGTGGAATAGTACTCGACCTGACATTCAAGAAGGAGATCTTGTTCTCTTAAAAGATAATCAGAGCCCTCGAAACAAGTGGCCTATGGCCTTCGTGTCCAAGGTCTTTCCAAGCACTGATGGAAAAGTGCAAAAGGTGGAGTTAAAGGTTTCTAAAAGTGGATCTGGAAAGGGTGCAAAGTATCTCAGACCTATCACAGAGGTTATTCTTCTGTTGTCTAAGGACATTAGGGATTAGGGGAGTGTTCCGCTCCAGACTTCGTGCGTTAAAATAGTTTGCTGCCCCCTAGTGGCAGTTACTTTTGAAAAAGGGCGAGTGGAGTTCTACATGCGGTTGTTTGCACTTTCATGTTTGAATGCCATCCTTTGTTTTGTGTTTATAAACGCATCATCTGTAAGTTAATTTTTCATTATATAATACTTAATTATATATATTTGCATATAGTTGTAATATTGTGTTTATTTTAAGCTTAAATATTTTGTAATATGAGGATACCCATTAGTCTATATTAGTATTTCTTGCTGTTTTCTTTGCCTTCTGATTATTGTTTATTTGCTTTTTTTTTTCAGTTTTATTCTTAATTCATAAGGTACCTGGCATCTTATTAAATGTTACACACTAAGATGAATCCTGACTCGTCTGTACTTTATGGATGGAGTTTGGCTGGCTGTTAAATTGCATGAGTAGATGCAAGGAGAACAGAACAATAAATATTTAATAAATGTTTAGATTACATTATGACTGTGTATATTGTACCTTTTTCCTTGTGCTTCGGTTATATGTAAACTATATGCTACCTGGTTAAATAATGTATTAGCCATTCCCCATGAGGTGTCTCTCAATGAAAGTAAAGTTCAAACAGTGTGTAATCGTAATAAACCTGACTTTGATCACACATTTAGATTAGCTGGTTGTTATGATTAGTTCCTGTAGGCTCAGAGGAGAACACAGAGTTAAAGCTCATCATGGTGGGACTTGGTGTCTTCCTGGCATTAACACTCATCCCAGGAGCTCTGTGCATGTGGTATGTAAACGTGAATAAACAGAGTATGTGTGAAAGAAGATTTACATTTAAAAATGTATTTACAGTTAACATTAACATGTGCTTGTTGTTTCTCAGGAAGAGGAAGAATTCAGCTAATCACCACAGCAGCACTGGTGAGAGTGAACAGGTGAGTGTGGGTGAAAGGACAGACTGTTTGATCATGCGACATCCCAGATAGCACTGAAGGGCCAATGTTGGGCCAATAGCAATGCATCTGTTGGGCTAATGGTGGCTTCAGTGGTTCTTCCAATGTCATTTTGTCCGGTGACCCAACGTTGGCCCATTGGTGGGGCCAAAGTTAGGTTGGCACAATGTTCGCACAGCGTTGGTTCAGTAGTTAATGGCAAGGTTGGAAATTGGAAATTTTGAAATAAAATTTTCATCATCGCCCAATAATAAGAAAACACATCTCCAGAAAGTATTTGCAATCATGACAAAATCATTACAAACTAAATACATAAATGCATACTGTTATGTCCCAGTTTAGGGTTGGGCCGTACAGAAAAGGATTGGTTCGGGGTTCTATTTTAAACTGTATGGAGAAGGTGGAATACAATGGTGTAATATAACAGAAAGAACTAATCACATACGTTAGCTTACAAAAAAAATAGGTTTGTATTGCTTGACACAAAGCAAGTGCAAATAAAGATAGAGACACAACACCAGGATCAGCTTCAGGGTGGACCCAGGCCAAAATAATAAACAGAAAGGGTATCTGTATTTTACAAGCTAGTTTACCTAACAAACAAAACACAAACAAAAATACAGGTACCTTACCCATCTCCCCAAACCAAACAGTGAATAAATTTCCTTTTCCCTGAAATAAATGGCAGCCACACCCCTACTACCAGTGAGTGCACAACCATACAGTGAAATCATAAACAAAAGTATGCACAAAGTGCCAAGCACAATATACACACACATGCGACAAAGCACAGCAACACAAACACATAAAAAACACATACAGCGACCAACATGTTGCGGGTTGTAACAATATAACCAAAGCATTCAGTGCCTCTGTTTTTTATATCAGGTGGCTCTGCATCTTCCTCCCCATCAGCGTGGTCGCTGTAGCTCAGCTGTTCTTTATCATCAGCATCAGTATCTTCATTATCAACATTACAGCATCTTTGAAAAACTGTGACTCTAGTCCGTGTAAATAAATCAATAATTTGAGTACTGTACATTAAAATGTACTTTGAAATATATTCTTTGACATAGTCCTTTTTAACCAGCAAAATGATCAGAAACACATTTTCCACATTTCGCTCAACTCAGTTCAATAATAGTTAAAATTTTGCAGCACACACATTTTTCTCCAGATAAAACAACGTAAACACAATTTAAACAATAAATACCCTATCAAAATTGTCACATTATATGTTTCACATGCTGACGACCTTTTTCGACAACCGCATTAATCATACAAAAATGCAGTGCCCTAAAGCAAAATGATAGGCAACAATCCCTAGGGCAATTATCCCTATGGTTCTAACATTGCTTTGGCTCTGTATGCTACTGTACTCACTGGCAACAGATTGATTGGCCTAGCATAATAATGCTTAATTAAACATCTTTCTCACCACATTATAGCAAAATTACTAACTGCATGCTTTTCCTTATTTACATCTTATTTACAAATTTACATCTCATTTGGAGGAGTATTAACCCACCTGTAGTTAGGAGCAAAGAGGAACAATTTTTTTTGTTGTCTTTAGCTTGTGTTTAGCTTGACTGCAGGATTTAATCAGCAGCACCTGGCCTCTGTGGGCTTTTAGGTTCCTCTTAGCGATAAGCGCTATCTAGTGACCTGTTTGACAGTGTTTACTGTTGAGCACAAAGAATAATGAATTTAACATTTATCATTTATAAAACATAAGAATTTTTTTAAGTCTTATTTAAACTGTTACACCTTATAAACTGTACCACAATCAATTTTATAACTGTTGTTTTTAGTTGTCTTAACTGCATATGATATATTTTATGTACATAAACTTGTAACGTTTTACACTTGCATCTGTCATTTAGCCATAAATAACATCAGAGAATACAGAAATGAACAACTACACATTATCACCAATGTTTAGCTGACATCATAGCGAATTAGATATCCATTTAGATATAATTAATGATAATAGGCCATATACTGTACTTGTAGTAACATTGTTAAAAGTCTTTCGGCATGTGTTCAAAACATGCTAGAGTGCATGAGCAATAATAGGCAAGTTGTTGTTTCTGACTCGTTCTCTTGAAGCATTGCATTTTTTAAAATTAATTATTTAGTCATTGTGGATCAATAAATATTCATAGTTCCATAGGCAATATTTAGGAAACATAATTATACTCACATATACCTAGCAATGCTCAAAAAAAGCAATGTCTATCTTTGTACACATTGTTCACACCTGGAACACTTCCTGACACTCACAGCATTGGTTAGCCAGTAAAGTGAATGCAGAGAAATGTCGCCGCCTATCAGGGAGAATAGGAGCAACACGAGCGACATTGTTGGACCAACGTTGAGCCAACGGCGGTATCCAGGGAGTTAGATATATAGTTCAATGTTATTTACGTACTAGATTGGTAACCAACCCTCATATGAGCTCTGGAAGTGATTCCTGCTGTGCTGGCTAATGTAAAATAATTTAATTTCCAGTTTTCAACCTTGTCATTATCTACTGAACAAACGTTGAGGGAACCTACTTTGGGCTCCACCAATAGGCCAACAGAGGGCCAACGTATGCACTTCCATTGGCCCAATGTTGGGCAGACTCGAGTGCTGACAAAAGATTACCAACGTTTTCCCAACGTTGGGCCAAGAAAGTAGTGCTACCTGGGATGTTCATACATGTAATTTATTCTGTGCTTCTTTTCAGCCTCAGTCTGCTGCTGTGTATGAAACTGTCCCAGGCTCAGACTGCAGAGGGAGAGTCGACTCAGATGATCAGGATAATCTTCACTATGCCAGTGTTGATTTTAAAAATTCCCACAGACAGGGAGGGTTTCTGTCACCCAGACTTCCTCCAGACACCACAGAGGAAGAAGAAGTTCAGTACGCTGCTGTGAACATTAGAAGGAGCACTGCTGCCACCCAGTGAGCAAATCATTACACCAACACTAATTGTGCTGCTCAGTCTACTTCATTAAGTTCACTAAGGGAATAATCAGAAATGCCAAATATTTCACTATTCTAGTCCTAAGATCGTGTTTTTTCCCCATAGGTTTGGGAGTGATGAAAGGGCTGATGATTCGTCCCAGATCTACAGCACGGTCCATAAACTTCCCAGAAAAAAAGAGAGATGAGAGCAATGTTCTTTTCTGTTTGCAAACAGAACAGGAGTAGAGGGGCGTCTTTGGCCTTTAATCATATTAGCAGTATTGATGCTTCAGTAGTGTATTGTAGTGCTCGTGCTGTTTCACACAAGTGAGAAGTTTTAGATCAATGAATTTAGATTGAGGATTATTTTTATTCAGTTCTAATTTTTTATAAATTATATCATTCATTATTATGTTTTTTACTCATATCTATATTGTCTGGCCAAAAAAAGGTTACACATTGTGATATTTTTTGGACCACCCTTTTCTTTGATTATGGCTCGTACTTGCTGATTTCGCCAAATGTGCAAGTGATCATGATCTTTGAAGGGGAAAAAAAACACATTTGTTTTTTCAAAGATAATGATGCTTCACCATCCCTTTCGTTTTTTATAATGTAATCGACCCGGTTTTAGACTCAACAGTCTCCTTAGTTGTTTTCTTTGCTTTATGCAGTTCAATAATTTGACCTTTCTGAAAAAGAGTAACATCTTTGCCATGACCACAGGATATGTCTTCTGACATGGTTGTTTAGCAAAAGAGATGCTCCTTACTGCATCAGTTAGGGTTAAATTTGTTGCGGCCGAACCAAAGTAATCACTATTTGCTTAATTAAATCCAGGTGGTGACTTTTTTTGACCAGGGAATATATTTTATATTTTTCTTTTTTATTTATAGTGTTCTATAAATACATTTATAAATTAATATATGATATTAAATGTATCAGAATTAAAACTTCCTGTAAATAATCTGTATTTCCTGTTACCTACTAGTGATATCTCTGCCCATGCAATCATGTTAGAAAGCTTAGCTGGAATCCATGTTAGTCTAACCTGGCATTATCAAAAAAAAAAAATAAAAATGCTGAGTATAGTTGGGTAATAGTATTAGTAAATTAATGTCTCTTTTAAGAATTACATCAAAAGCATATATATATTTTTAAATAATTAAAGTTCATGCCATTTAGGGAGGTTATGAAGATGCTTCATTTTATACAGTTTTTTGTTATTGATATTTCAATAATGTCGGTCCCATCTTTATGTTCCACACTACAATCAAGTCAGTTATCTATCTTCAGATAGCTACAGTGCTGATTATACCATGTGGCATTAGAAGGTCACATACTTAAGGAATCTTCAGGATTCTTAGTACTTTTTGCTAAGCTGTATATGTTAAATCTAAATTATTATTTTTTATTTCTGTCATATCAAATGTTAAACGTTAATTAATCCTTTTTTCTGCAAAGTTGGTGACTCTCAATTTCAGCAGCAGTTATGCTTTGTGGTTATAAAGGCAGTTGTGTCACTGTGAAGGCACTCATATAGACACCAGACCATTCAGTGCGTGTGTGGGTACCTGTTTGTGTACATCGGTGGTTCTCAAAGTGTGAGGCGCACCACTAGTGGGGAATACAGACATGACAGGTGGGGCGCAATTATCTATTCTAATTTATTCTTTTCTTTATTGACAACGAAGATCGTACACTCAAAACAAAACAATCACAAAGAAGTTGTTGGCTGGGAGAAAAAGTGGAACCGTAGTTCAACAATAACGGTTTAATGTTAATTGCAATGTAAAAATATATGGAAGCTTTCGGTATTATATATGTAATTATCGTTCAGTCCAATGTGTATGCTGATGTGTCTGTATTTTTGTTAAACAATTAATAATTTATCAGGCAGTACTTATCTGGCATTTGTAGTTTCCAGTGTGGTAACAAAATTGCTTTTTGATCCTTCAGGGACTGAACAAAAGGGAAGATCAATAGCTAAGTCCTGTCATACAGGAGCTTCGGACAAAAACAAAAAGTCCATATTACCCTAGTCTTTGCCTCTTATAATGGCTACATGTGAGCTTTGCAATCAATTTTAATAATTAAAATCTCCACATATCATTTTACTGTTCGGTCCTGAATAGGGATTAAATAAAAAAAAAAGAAACAAACAAACAAATAAGGTAATCAAGAAAATGTTATACCAATTTATAATTTTACTTATTTTAATTTAATAAGTAAATAATTCAATAAAATAAATGAATGATCATGCTGAAAAACCCAGTACACGCCATACTGATCATACAGTGCATCTTGAAAAAATAGAATATTGTGAAAGTGAATTTGTTTTTGTAAATTATTTCAAAAAGTGAAACTCTTATAAAATCTGCATTCATTATTGGAAATTGTACATTTAAATATTTAACCTTTATTGTTATATTTTACATGATTATAGCTTACAGCTCATGAGAATAAAATATCATAATATTAGAATTAGAATATTCACCAAGATCAATCAAAATTGATTTACAGTACAGAAATGTAAAAAAAAATCATTCCTGCACTTAATAGTTTAGCACAAATTACTGCATCAAAGCAGCATGGCTTGGAGGCCATCAACCTTTGGAACTGCTGAGAAACCATGTTGTTTTATAGCTTGTGTGTATTGTTGTGTCAGGTGTTTCTCATCTTTCTCTTGACATTGTCCCATAGAATTTCTTTGAGGTTCAGGACAGATGAGTTGACTGGCAATCAGGCAAAATAATGTCATGGTTAGAAAAACACTTATTGGTATTTTGGTATGCTAGTGAGTAGCTTACTTGCCAGTAAGTGTTTTAAAATCACATGTTAGACAGCTGTGGTGACTTTGGACTTGATAAAACACAGTATCCCGACTGCCAAAGCTGCAGATCTTGACTCTTTTTCCGCTAAATACTTCTGATGTTGGCTCTGGTTCAGAAGGGAATGATGCTAGGAATGCAAAAGGTCTAGCCCATTTCCTAAAGGTGTCTGTCTGTTGTGGCTTTGAAAGACCAGGTAATCACATCTGTATTTTATCTTCCCTGATGGCATAGGCACATAACCAGGAAGCATTCTTACACATGATTTGGCCACAACATTGCATGCTGCAATGAAAGTTAAAAGCAGTGTAACGAACCTTTAGAGAAAACACCCTTTTTTATTTTATTCAAGAGTTAGTACCTGTCATTGACAGTTACAGAGTTTTACAGGTAGTTATAAAAGGTAAAAGCTAAAAATAATCTGATCAGCTTCAATGCAATCATTGACATTATTATTTCAGGTTGAAACCCACATACATGTCTGCTTGTCTTTTTGTACGGCAACACTCTCTGCCAAACGTATTAATATAAATAAAAAAAAATTGTAAGGGTAAGTATCTTATAACTGAGATGTTTTTTTTCATTGTCAGCCAAATACACTTTCTGATTAAAGCAGATTATCACAGTTCACGGTGCATTGACACTTTGGGTGTTTAACACTTCCTCACGTTGAACTGCTGTGGATATATTTGCTCTAGCGATCCGTGCTTTATCTTATAGTGGTGCTGCACATTATTGCTATAATTAGAACCATATTTTTGAAAATGCAGGAAGAATAAACATACAATGATCTGTCCATACATCTTTAAACATTCAGATTTTGGTGTGTTTGTTGAGGATTTTGGCGCTTTGAGGGACATTATGGTAATTTCTGTGTGTTCTGCATATGCTATGTATTTATGGTAAACTATCACATTGATAGGCCCTGTTGAGTGTCACGTATAGCCATGCCCACTTTGAGCTTTTTGAGCCATAGCTTTTTGAGGGCAAAAGCTAAATTATTGTCTAAAAAAAAAAATCAGTGACTGTTGTGAGGTAACGTGTCACAAAACTGGCACATAACATTCCTTCAACTAAACATTTTGATTTAATTTGTGGCACAGGCTTAACTTCAGGCAAATACTGAACAACTGGCAAAGTTTCATTAAATTCTGTCCAGCTGTCTGGCCAGATGTACAGGTATACACACACACACACACACACACACAGACAGACAGACAGACAGACAGACATATTATTTTTCTGATACTGGTTTCAGTTTCTCCAATGTATAAAACTTAACAATATAATTGAAAGTGTTCTTACCAATGTACACACATAACCTTCCTTTGATTTACTGTAAATAGATTCAATACAAATTAAAATGTAACATATGCTTAATTGCATTGATATTTTACTACTGAAAGTTTTTTAAAATATATTTTAAATATAATATACTGTAGATGTACCAAGTAAACCTGTTCAAAAATTGTGAAACATATGTTGATGTACTAGGGCACTGGCTCAGTGGTAGGCTTCTTGCCCAAGTGAAAATAGCCTGGTTTTGATTTCCAGCAATTTGGTACTGGGTAACCTAAGTGCCTGCACCAAGCCTGGTTGTGTCAAAAATCTGCATAGAAGCTCGATAAATTATACACAGATTGTATAATCCGCTATGCTGACGGCTTGATGGGAACAGACAATAAAACATTAATGTACTGTATGTTGATGTACAAAACAAAATCAACATGATAGGTGACTGAAGCGCAGTACTCTAGTCATTTCCATTATATTAAAAAATTACAACTTGTTGACGCTGTTGGGCCTTAGTAACATTATCACCTTCTAACTCTTGTGGAGAAAATCGTATAAACGTACTTACTGTAAATATGGCAGTAAGAAGCTGAAGAAACAGATTATTTTTAAAGGATGGGGAAGTGAAATTCATGATCTCAAGAGGGTTGATACTGGAAAGTATACACTGTTCATAGGGCTACTTCCCTGTTTGGAGAATCAACCTCAACAGGCAAAGGATAAATATAGCACAGTGACGTCTGACTGTGAGGAATGTGAGAGTGAGTGACTCTGTGAGTGAGTGTTTATGACCTTAGATTTAAAACACAGAGAAATGACTGTATATCGGACTCATCTGGATTTAATCCGACTGTTATAGGTAATACACACACACACACACACACACACACACACAACACACACACACACACACACACACACACACACACACTAGACAACACAGCAACAATAACATGTTTAATATAACCAGCCAACACACACAACTTGCAAAACAATCCCTGCTATCTGTTATCACCCAAATGAGGATGGATTCCCGGATGAGTTTGGTTTCTCTCAAGGTTTCTTCCTATTGCCATCTCGGCAAGTTTTTCCTTGCCATCGTCGCCCTCGGCTTGCTTCTTCCAGAAGATGGTTCTGGCCTCAACTGATGTTGACAGCTGTTTCTCTCTCGGACTTGGCTACAGTCGCTCGATAATGCAGGACTGGAATTTCCTACGAGTCCACCTGAGCCTCCAATAACTACTTGGACTCCATGTTAACATCAATTAACACCTGTTAACAACTGTTATACTGAACTGCCTGCCACCCAACACATAGTATGAACGCAGATCAATTCCTGCTTTCTGTTTCACCCAGATGAGGATGGGTTCCCTGTTGAGTCCGTTTCCTCTCAAGGTTTCTTCCTCCTGCTATCTCGGAGTTTTCCTTGCTACTGTTGAACTCCACTTGCTCATCAGGGACAATCTGACCATTTTGATTGATACACATTCACATTCCAAACAAACTTAATTCTTTTGATTGTGTAAAGCTACTTTGCAATTGTTAAAAGTGCTATATAAATAAAATCAAATTAAATTGCTCATCAGGGACTATCTAATAATTTTGATTTATACACATTTTTATTTCATACAAATTGTCACATATTTGATGGTAGTTCTGGTTGATGTTGACTGCTTTGGGCAAAAAGGGCAGGCATAAGCGCAGACAGTTTGCTTTTCAACATAAAGAGCCTTTTATTAAATGAAACAAACTATAACAAACTAAACAAACAAAACTCTAACTCTTAACACAGGCTCTATGGCTTAACACAAGCTAAGAGCTGGAACAAAGGCGACTTGGAGCTGAACCTAACTAGGGACGAGACTAGGGTCGGGACTAGGGACGGAACTAGGGACACTGAGAGAATAGAGACTAAACGGGATAGTGGTTAGTTAGTTAAACTGGTTATTGTTAGGCGGCACGGTGGTGTAGTGGTTAGCACTGTCACCTTGCACCACTAGGGTCCGGGTTCGATCCCCGGCCAGGCTCGATTCCCGTCTCTGTGTGCATGGAGTTTGCATGTTCTCCCCGTGCTTGGTGGGTTTCCTCCCACAGTCCAAAGACATGTAGGTTAGGTTAATTGCCCGTAGTGTGTGTGGTTGTGTGTGTGCTTAGCCTTTTGTGTCTTGGTTTGTGTCTAAACATACAAGATCCTAAACATACAAGGAACTCAACAGGAGGAAGACAAACACTGGAGACGCACAGAACAGTACTTACCCATGAAGAGATACAAACTAACTATAACATTTAACAAGACAGCTCCATGAATTCACACGCCAAATGAAAATAAACATAACAAAACTAGAGCCTTTCTGTATACAAAGGTTAAAGGACACAACTTAAACTAAAACAAACTAAAATAAACTAAAACAAATGCCCACGTGACATTACTATTTAATGATTGACCCAGTTTCCCAGAACAAACAGCTTTTTATAAACAGGTAATTTCTAATAAGTTACCTCGGTTCAGGTGAGCACTCTCATCACCTGACTGAGGTGCATTCTGAGAAACTGAGTCTACATCTTAAAATACACAAAACACAACATATTGGGCACACAGTGCCCTCTAGGGGTGAACCCTGAATTGAGCTTTTGATGGTGTAAGCTGTTTTGCGACAATGACATTTGTTAAATGCGCTATATTAAATTGAATAGCAAGTGTTGCTATTTTCAAAGAAAAGTAGCAAAAGGCTACTAGAAAAAACATTTCATGCTACATGACATGACTTTTCCAGCATCCTTTTCCTACTTTTCATTAAAAAAAAGAATCAATAAAACTGGTTACAGATGCTTCTCAAGCGGAATAATGGTTTTACTGCCACGTCTCATGGTGACAGCATTTGGGTTTGTACATTTTCTGGCTTTACCACTGAGTGGCGCTATACAACTATAGACTGACACTTCAGGCCTTAGTTCACTCTAACAAGGATTGATAGAGCCACAGCTCCTTTAGGGCTGCACATAGTTATTAGGATCAAATTTAAGCAAAGTAAACGTTTAGACAGTGAGACTTTAGAATTTATTATGTGTAATTAGAAAAGCTACGCGTGTAGGGTTTTATGTCATCTTATATTTTGTGTTCTTTAAATTTGTAGTAGATTTATTAACTAAAATAAATGAAACTAAATGACCATAAAATTCAAACATTGTCAGGACGTTTCTTTGTGTTATTATAAGAATGAAATGCAGTAGGCCATTATGATCATCATGATGTTTTTTAATAATCCTGCATTTATTTTTAGGTGTGCCAGCTGCCACTATTCTTATACGGCTCTTTGTCAGGGTAAATCGTTCAGCAACAAGCCTGCAAATTTGCATGTAAAAGAAGTACATATATATGAATAAATTGTTTAAATGTATGTATCATGTGATCAGTGATTTATGTAAACAACTGTTTGGTCTGCGTATGTGTGTGTGTGGTGTCACCTGGGAGGTGTCAATAGGTCTTACATATTCATGAAAAGTCTAATTTAAATTTTATTTTATTTGTCACATACACAGTCATACACAGTACGAAATGCTGTCAAATGCTTATACGACCGCCTGTGAGCTTGCTTACACTAAAGAGAACAAAGAGGATAAACAGTCAGTAGAAAAAAAGTTATGAAAAGAAGAAATTAAATAAAGAAAACTCTAGCTATGGAAATATAGCTAAAGAAGAAAATAAAAAATGTAATATAAAAAAATAGGGAAGGGGAAAAAATCTGAATTAAAATGATTGGAATGTAATGGAAATGTCCCATATGGTGAATGTATGATCAGGGAACAGTTAGTCCTCATTGTGTAAGTGGACACTGTCCAGTCCTTAGCAGATGAGCAGAACAGAGTTCAAAGTCCCAAGGTTCAAAAGTCCAGGGATGTGCAATTTTAGCTCTGCAAATATGCAATAATGTACAGTAGTGTGATGTTCATAAATGTGCAAGTATGTAAAACTTGTTCATAAATGTTTTAGTCCTGTGTAGTGTTCTGGTTAAGAGATTGCATCGCCTGCAGGAAGAAGCTCCTCCTCAGTCTCTCTGTTGTGGCCTTCAGGGAGCAGAAGAGCTTTCCTGACCGCAACAGAGAGAACAGTCCATTGAGGTCCTTCACAATCTTCCTGGCTTTGGTCCAGCAAAATAACATTAAGAACAAGAATATATATATATATATATATATACAGACATTAATGACCTTCATCAAAGAGTCTGGAATGCAGAGTACATGATGCGTCACACAGCCCACAGTACATTATACTATTACTATATTATACCAAAGATTCTTCAGAGATGAGGCTGCGTTGAGCGGCTACATGAGTGAGCGCATCCTGAAGCCCATATCTCTGAGAACGTTGCGGCAATTTTGTAAATAGAACCATTAAATAACCAATGGAAGTTTTGAGCTGTACACACATGCATTCTCTTCTAAACAACTACTTTGTGACACAATAATAGTAATATTTCAAGCATTTTGCAGACTGCTGTTTGAAGAAACTAGAGATTAAAAAATAAACCAGTTGTTGGGTCAAAAAACCCAACCAGGTGATTGTTTGTAAATTACTCAGTACATCTCATTTGAGCCAGCATGTGCAACCCAGTGGAACCTTGGATTACGAATATAATTCATTCTGAAAGGGTTCTTGGGCTAAACAGTTGTGTTTTTATAAAAAAGTTGTGAGTGTAATTAGAAAAATTCCTTCAGCTTGCTATGGAGCATGAAGATTGGATTGTGGCATGTATTTGTATTCAGCCCCTTTTACTCTGATACCACTAACTAAAATCCAGAGGAACTAATTGCCATCAGAAGTTACCTAATAAGTAAACAGAGAACATCTTACAGAGCACTGCTCAATCCATCATCCTGAAATTGTTTGGTTATGAAATCCAAAAAAACACATTTCCATTTGTTGTTGTAACATGACAAAATGTGAAAAAGTGCAAGGGGTATGAAAACATTTGCAAGGCACTATATGTAAGAGGATACTGGTGGCTCAGCAGTAAAAAAGTAAAAAAAAAAAAAAAAAGAGAAAAGTGAAAAGAGAGAAATGAAAAGAGAAAAAGGAGAAAGAAACTGAAAAGAAAAGACCCAGAGAATGCCCCCCGTCATGCAGGAATCTTTCTGCCAGCCACTCTGTCTTGGAACTGGTCTCATGGAACCCAATTTGGAGTCGTTTGTTGACTGCCAGCTAGTTCAGAAATTAGGTCTACAAGTTTATGTGCTCCCCTCCCTAATCCCAGTCGCATCTTTGGACAACCAGTTATTTAAGTCAGGACCCACCACCCAACAAACAGGCCTAGTCATGTTGCGGATTGGGCAACACAGAGATTGCTTGTCATTCCTGGTAACACAGATTCCAGAGTTACAATTAGTGCTGGGTTTCCCATGGCTTCAGCTCCAAAATCCCAGGATCGACTGGTTGACCAGGTCAGGCTCCAATTAGGGGTCCCAGTGCTCCCAAAGCTGCCTGAAGGGGATCCGACTACCTTCCCCAGTCTCTCCTGAACCGGTGGATCTGTCCACAGTTCCTCAAGATTACTGGGACCTTAAGGAGGTATTCTCCAAGAGGGAGACCCAAAAACTGCCACCTCACAGAACTTTTGATAGTGTGATAAATCTGCTTCCTGGCAAAACTCTGCCCAGGGGCTGGCTGTTCTCCCTATCTTCCCCGGAGCATGCAGCCATGGAGAAATCTATTAAGGAGGCACTCTTTATGAAAAAAAAAAAAGATGGGAAGCTCTGATCCTGTATTGATTACCGGGGCCTGAATGCCATAAGCATCGATACGCTCGATACGAACTCGGCCTTCGAATGCCTGCACAAGGCTTAGATTTTTACAAAATTGGATCTTTGCAGTGCGTATAGCTTGCATTAAGGCAGGAGACGAGTGGAAAACAGTATTCATCACACACGCAGGCCACTATAAATATCTGTGGTTTCACTGCCCTTTGGTCTCACTAATGCACCTGGTGTTTTTCAGCAGTTTATAAATGTGGCGCTCTGGGAGATGATAAACCAGTTTAACTTTGAGATCATAATTTTTAGTGACAATTTGGAGGAGCATACTGTCCACATGCAGTGAGTCTTGGAGCTTCTCCTGCAGCACAACTTGTTTGTCAAGCTGGAGAAGTCCCAATTCCACATGACCACCACCTCTTTCATGGGCTTTGTAGTGTCCTGTGAACACCTGCGCATGGATCCGGCCAAGATAAAAGCAGTAGCACAATGGCCACGGCCTACCTCACTTCATGCTATTTAGCACTTTCTGGGGTTTGTGAACTTCTTCTTCCGTCATTTTGTTAGAAGCTTCAGTACTCTGGCAGCCCCACTCAGCGCCATCACCAAAAAAGACCAGGGGACATTTAAATGGACAACCGATGCCCAATGCACCTTTGATACCATCAAGGGCAAGCTAACCACTGCACCAGTCCTATAATTCCCCAGCAAGGAGGCACCATTTGTAGTGGAGATGAATGCATCTGATGTAGGCATTGGCGCGGTCCTTTCCCAACGGTCAGAGGCGGATCAGAAGCTACAGCCTTGTGTGACGCTAGTTTTAGGCCCATCAGCAAAGGCCAAGGGGGGGGGGGAGACTCTGTCCTCTTGGGGTCACACGTCCCCTTTTGCAGCCCATCCGGAGGTAGCCAGCATGGACAAAGACGTCCGAGCCTATGTGGCAGCATGTCCAGTGTGCGCGCAAAAATAAGGAGCCCCGCACCCCCCTCACAGTCTGCTACACCCGTTGCCCATCCCATCCATACTATGGTCCCACCTTTCCCTTTATTTTCGTAATGGGTTGCCACCCTGCAAGGTATACTAGTCATGTAAAATTAGTCATGGTTGATCGCTATTCTAAAGCTTGCAAGTTCATTCCCCTCCAAAAGCTCCCATCAGTGAAGGAGACCGCACAACTAATATTATAGCATGTGGTACATGGAAGGGTATGGCCCAGAGGAACGCTTGTGGGTCCAGCCCGACACATACTGGACCCCAAGCTCATCAGAGAGTTCCCCATCAACCGGGCCTCTGGTATGGATATGTTCTGGTACTGTAATGCCACAGGTATTGTTACAGACAAACCCACAGACAACTGGTCCATGGGTTTCCAGTCAGACAGACAGACAGCCATGTGCAGTTGCTAGGCAACGCCACCATGATGGCAATCAGGGGGACGCATGACACCTGGATGCATGCCTATATAGCCCCCAACACAAAGCAATCCACGTGCAGACATTTAGGTAGCACCAGGTCTAGGAGCATTGCTCTGGTATAGAGAAAATAGAAAAGTAAAAAGAAAAGAGAAAACTTAAAAGAAAAAGTGAAAAGAAAAGAGAAAACCGAAAAGACAATAAAGAAAGTCTGGTGGGGACAGGGTACTTCTTTGTTGTATATGTTATGCTTGTCCTTGTTCCATTACTAGTTTTGTGTTCAATTAATAATCCCATGTTATCTCCAAAGGGGAAAAGCCTCTTGTAAGTGTGCACACAGCCTTCCCTCCAACTCCCTGCATCAGGGCTCTGTAAAAAACACTATCCCTCCACATCATGGACAACACAAAGTGGATAGTTCTGGAAAACCACATATCCTAGGGAGATTTTCATCTGCACAAAATAAGTGGGAAGAGCTACTGGATTCAAAAGTCTTTCTTATTTCAGACTTTCTCTAATGAACTGTAGAATAAGCTCTGTTATAATCATACTTTGACAGGTAAAACAAAAAGGAAGCTAAAATAGAGTGGCCTGGTAACCACAGAGCTGAGGTAAGTGCACTACTCAACTTCCGTGTCTTTACTGCTAATGTCATGTAGAAGATCATAACTACTTACAAGTGCAGTACGAGTGAAGTAGGAACAGACAGATTGATTTATTTTGTATTTATAAGGATATTTTTTGTCTAAACTCTACACCTGGTGGATCTTCAAGTGTCAGCTGTCTGAAGGCTGATGTCACCGTGTTTTGCAGAATGTGGAGAAATATTACAGTAGCAGCAATCCTCATGTTACTGACAGGTAAACTTTTCACATATTTCAGCTCTTTCTACTGTTTTTACGTGTTGTTGTGTCACTACTGTAACAGTTCAGGAAAGTTCTCAACATGTCTGTGTTTTTTCGGAAGTGTTATAAATTAATTTGGCAAGATTTTGGTACAGACATGAACATTTGTGTGACGTTGTGCCAGACAAGTGTCATAGAGCAACAGTAATTATTACTAGTAAATGTACATATACAAACTTATTAGATTGTATTATTAATGTATTATAAAATACATTAATGTCCTGTACCTTATTTTTAATTTGTGAGTATATTTGTATTTGTTATTTTTATAAGTAAATATAGTAGTAGATAAATAGCAGTATTATGATTAACATTGAGGTGTTAACTCAGTAAGAAAGGTTTGAAACTCTTCTATTTTTGTCATCTTTTTCACACGTCCTTTGCTCATTTGCTGTGTGTGACTGAGAGCAACAGCAGCATCAACAGCAACACTCTTCTTCTGGTCAGTGCACCAGACTCTGCATCATGTGTTTAATTCATTTTACTTTGTGCTTTGTGCTTTGTGTGTGTGTGTGTGTGTGTGTGTGTGTGTGTGTGTGTGTGTGTGTGTGTGTGTGTGTGTGTGTGTGTTCTAGGAGTTCAAGCTCAGCACAGTGTAACTTTCTCCTTTTAGAGTCTCTGTGATGTTACTGGATCTACAGTTAAAATCCCCTGTACATTTACAACACCTGATCACTCCAGTGTCACACAGCATCCAGAGCCACACATACTCAGCACAGATCCACAATACTCAGAACGAGTGTCTGTAAGCACAGTGACGTCTGACTGTGAGCTGACAGTGAGGAATGTGAGAGTGAGTGACTCTGGAGTTTATAACTTTAGATTTAAAACACAGAGAAGTGACTGGATATCAGCCTCATCTGGAGTTCATCTGACTGTTACAGGTAATACACACACACACACACACACAAAAGCAACAACATGTTTGACTCTTAATAGAACAACAAATGTCTCGGGATACTTTGCTGTAACCCCTGGGAATAAGAATACCAACGCTGCCACACTGCAAGTGTGTGTAGTGTGCGCACAGTCACCAAAGATGTCTCAGACATAATTCTGGGATACTGACTCAAGGACCCATGAGTCTGAAGTGGCATGGACATCCAAACTATAAAATCTTACAAATCTGTGCGGAGAGGACCAACCTGCCGCATCACACACTTGCTGCAAGGGGACACTTCTTGTCATCGCAATTGATGAGTCCCCTGGTCGAATGAGCCCTAATTCCTAGAGGCGAAGTCTGACCACGTGACTCGTAGGCTAGGGCAATAGCATCTCTCATCTAATGTGACAATTTTCGTCTAGTGGCGGCCACCCCCTGGCTGCGGCCCCCATAAAATATAAAAAGCTGCTCTGATTTACATCACTGTCTAGTGCGGTGAATGTAAATCTGAAGAGCACGAACTGGACACAGTAAGTGAAGTTTTTCTTGTACTGAGAGTACTAGGGCATAAGCCCAAGGTAAATTGTTCTTGTAGAAACTCTAGCACTGAAACAATTTTGGCAGTGGACTGGGTCTACATGTTTTACTATGCACCAATTTTCAAATACACTCCATTTGAGGGCATAAGTTCTTCTAGTGGAGGGAGCCCTAGCACTTAGTATAGTTGCAATTACACTGGCTGGAAGACCAGCCTCTCTTAAATGGTCCCCCTCAGGGGCCAAACATGAAGGTTGAAGAGATCGGGCCAAGGATGTGTTATGGAATGTGCAAATGTTTTAAGTTGTCATATGTCCCAGCTCACTATAGGAGATGTAATAAGTAAAGCTGAAAATGCTCAAGACATCAAAGTAAGGCGAGCTACAGCACAACAAGAACGAAGACGTCTTAAGAAGATGCGCAAAGCTCTGGAGAGAAGAAATGCTGCAAAGGTCATCCTACCAGACGTCACTGCTACCTCTGAGAAAAGTGAAGAAATCATTTAACAGTTGTGCGGTTAATGTTAGCAGCACTGTACTTCACACCCAAGATGTATAGGATGGTGTAACGTTTAACAGCTAGTGAGGCACGCGATAGAAATGTGGTTTCTGCTGATTGTGTTAAAAAAGCTTTAGAAAAAATAAAGAACAGCTTAGTGTATGAGTTATAACCTTATAAGGCAAGAACCTGTTGAATGGTTAGTAGAGTAAGGCTGATGGAACATGAGTCGCAGGACCAGGGTATAAAAGAGTCCTGCTGTACTTCGATAATGTTCTTAGGCAGTGTTACCATGCATTGTTAATTTAAGTTCACAAGGCTTTGTGTGCTTTTATTTTCCTTTGAACCCTTTGCTTAGTTCTACCTATTTACCATGTATATTGCTTTTTGTTGCTTAAGGTATGTTTGGAAATAGTGAATAGGTTTGTACATGATACACATATATAACACAATTTGTACTACAGATAATATTGTGCCTAAGACTTTTGCACAGTACTGTATATCCAATGCTGATCCTGAACACACACCAGCTGATTCAGCTGTTTTATTTCTAACCAGATTCCCCTAAAAACACCAGAGCAGTGGTTCTTTCCTCTGGAGACACAGTGGAGGGGGATTCAGTGACTCTGAGCTGTAGCAGTGATGCAAACCCTCCTGTTCTCACCTCCTCCTGGTTTAAGCAGAGAGCAGCTGCAGACACACTGCTGACAACATTATTATTATTCCTGTTTAAAACACTTTAAATGTTAAAAAATGTATATAAAAAAAATTGTGCATGTTTTTTGGAATTGACACATACAGATAATCTCAACCTGTAACCTTGTGCTTTGTTAGCAAGTGAATAGTCAGTAAGTGTGTGTTTGTGCGAAAGAGTGTTTATTATAAGCAGAGTTGGAAAGTAACGAATTACATTTACTCGCTTTACTGTAATTGAGTAGTTTTTTTTGTGTACTTCTACTTTTTAAAGTAGTTTTTAAAATCTGTAATTTTACTTTTACTTAAGTATGTTTTGTTTGAAGTATTGTAATTTGCTACATTTTAAATCATATTCGCTACTGAGTAAAACTAATGAATGAAAATGCAAAAAATATTCTGCTTTGTATAAATGCTTCGTTGCACCCGCGTGTGTGTATCGTGTCCTGGTCGCGCGCTGCTCCAGACTCCACTGTCTTTGGACTGTCGGAGGAAACTACAGGAGTACCCACAGGAAACCCACAAATCACAGGGAGAACATGCAAACTCCATGCACACAGAGACGGCAATCAAACCTGGAGGTGCAAGATGACAGCACCACCTAGTGGGGAAATAATCACTGATTAATTCAGTCAGTTCTGATCTGTTGGTTAAGTCTCTTGTTACTGTATTTTTATCTTTCTGTAATTTGTCTAAACATTTTACAAATTTGTTTGCTGTTGTCTGATCCTATTTGTTATTTTCATGTGTGTGTAAATCTGAAGTGAAAAGCTGGTTAATGATGATGGTTAATAATAAAGCCAGGAATTCTAACCTACATCAACATGAATTTTATTATTTTTGACCTTACAGTAGAGAGTTTTCAGATAACTTGTAGAATAAATTTCAGCTTAAAAGCTTTTGCCATTATATATATATTATACATCTTTAAAAAGCAGAACAACCCTTGTTACATAACATAGGAACAATCCTGAAATGTGATATTAAGTATAATTAATACAATTAAGTAGTTATATTAACCAAATAAATAGTTACAAGTAACAATGAGCGGGCCCAAGCACTTGTGCCAGGATGTGTGATGCATAGTGTGTGTGTGTGTAGGAGGTGTAGTGTGTGTGTGTACTGTATGGTGTGTAGTGTGTGTGTGTGTGTAGGATATGTAGTGTATGTATGATGTGTGTGTGTGTGTGTGTGTGTGTGTGTGTGTGTGTGTGTGTGTGTGTGTGTGTTTGTGTGTGTGTGTGTGTGTACTGTAACAAACACGCTACTATTAATAAAAATAATAACTTGCCGTTAGCAGAATCAGGGGAGGATAAGGACCAAATATTTGTGTAGCCAAAAGTGTATATACATTTATTTACAGTGTCACTCCGTTCGTTCCCAATATCATCCACTACACTCACACACACACACACACACCCCGAGTCTCTGAGCTCTTTTCCCCACAAAGTTTTTATAACGGCGATGTCGTCCCGGGACGAGCCTTGCCTGCTCTTGCCGTCTTTCGGATGCACGTCCCCTTTAATGGCGGCGCGACGTACACCAAAGACCCCGTCCTCACGAGCGCCGACAAGACACCGTGCGCGATGCGCTGACACACGGTGGCAGAAGACGTCGGAGGATGAGAAGCACCCAAAGAGCAGAGGAGAGAAGCACACAAAAAAGAAACCCTTATGTGCCACAGACATTACTATCCCGCATTCGGGTTTACAAATTGCAGATAGCTTTAGCCTTAGCTTCGGCTTTAGCATTAGCTTCGGCTTTAGCATCGGCTTCGGCTGTATAATGGCCCCCTGTTACCCAGCCTCTCTCCTGCTTTTATGAAGCTTGAATAAAGGGTTCCCACAGTCACCGGGAGCCCAGTAAATAGGCAACTGCCTGTTACACCCCCTCCCCCTCGGAAGAGCGTGACCTCGCCGTAAAAGGGCTTTAATGCTACATGGACTGTGAATGGTCCTGCTTGAAAACCTTATTGACCTTATTAAGAACCGTCATGATTTTAGCTGGTCCCTTCCATTTCGGGGCTAGTTTGGCCATGTGTGAGTTCTCTGCCCGAGACTGAGGGAAAGCACGGACCCACACAGGGTCGCCCACATTGTATGTTACAGCCCGTCGTCTAAGATTGTAGTACTTCCCCTGGCGTTCCTGGGCATGGGCCACGTTGCTCCGGACAACCTGGAACAGAGCTTCCTGACGCTCCACTGTGGAATAGACAGGATTATCAGGTGAGATGGTGCGATGCAGCATTCTCTCCAGTGGTCCCTTTAGCTTGCGCCCCAGTGCTATCTCTGCTGGGCTGAAACCAGTGCTTTCCTGCCAGGCTGTATTGATAGCAAATCGGAACTCTGGAAGCCATTGGTCCCACTGCTTGTGGTTTTCTTTGATGAATGCTGCGATCATGAATTTTAATGTCCGCTTAGTCCGTTCTGTGATGTTGGTCTGGGGGTGGTATGCAGTGGTGAGCTTCTGGGTGACTCCCCAGTGCTGACAGATGGTGTTGAGCAGCTGGGAAGTGAACTGCGGACCCCTATCAGAAACCAGGTAGTGCCCCACCATGTGAAAATTTCCCTAGTTAAAATATTGGCTATGTTGTGAGCCTTTGCTGTCCTTAAAGGAAACATCTCAACCCACTTGCTGCAGTAATCCACGACCACCAGCAGATGTTCATTGAGCCGGGATGAACGTGGAAAAGGACCCATGAGATCTACCCCCAACATAAAACCAGGTTCCACCACAGGTGTGCTTTGTAGTAATTCGGCCAGCTTACTAATGCGAGGTTTGTATTTTTGACAAGTAACACAGTTTTTACAATACTCCCAGACGTCCCGGCGTACCTCTGGCCAGTAGGCGACCTCCAGCAACCTCCAGAACCTTCATCCGCCCCAGATGACCACTGAGAGGGTTGTCATGGGCATACTGCAGATATGGAGGTCACAGAGACGTTGGGATGACCAGCTGGAGGAGACTGCACCCGTCCTGTTTGGGGATCTGACAATAGAGAAAGTGATTTATTATGCAGTAATGTATTTTTTTAACGTCAGGATCTAACCTTGCCTCTTTCCACAGTGTATGAAGCGTCTCGTCCGCCTTCTGGGCCTTTTCCAGCTCTTCCCAGTTGAAGGGCAGACCCCACTGCAGATCATTGCCTCGGTGTACTGCCAAATGGGCATTTGTAGCCTCTTCCTCCCAGCACCGCGACAGGGAATCAGGTACAATGTTGCACTGCCCCTTTCGGTACTGAACCATGAATTCAAATGCCTGCAGCCTGAGTTTCCATTGTGTTAGGTGTGAAGAGGGATTCGGCTGATTAAGCACCCATTTCAATGCAGCATGGTCAGTGATGACGATAAACGCGTTGCCCTCCAGGTACTGATGCAATTTCTCCACTGCCCACACCACTGCTAGACACTCCTTCTCTGATGCTGAATACCTGCTTTCAGCTCCATGCAGCAGCCGGGAGGCGTAGGCGATCACGTGTTCCCCATCTTCGTGATCTTGGGTGAGCGCAGCACCCAGGCCGATGTTGCTGGCGTCCGTCTGCACCTTGAAGGGGCGTTCGAAATCTGGGGCTGTTAACACTGGGGTGTCCTGAAGAGCTGTTCTCAGATCCTCAAAGGCTGACTGGCATTCAGAAGTCCATGCCCACTTGGTTCCTTTCTTCTTCAGCGCATGTAAAGGAGCAGCACGCTCTGAGAAGTGGGGGATGAAACGATAATACCAACCAGCCAAACCTAGGAAGCGCTGTAGGTCTTTCAGGTTGCAGGGAACGGGGTAAGTTCGTATGGCTGCCACCTTGGCTTCTTCGGTTTTTATGCCTTCAGCAGATATAATGTGTCCCAGAAAGGAGAGGGATGTTTGACAAAGGTTGAACTTTTTTAGGTTGAGTGTGAGTCCAGCAGCTTCAAGGAGTGTAAATATTTGCCGGAGGTGGTTAAGGTGAGAAGTGGTGTCCTTTGAGTAAACGACGATGTCGTCAATGTAAACAAAGCAATACTTTCCTATGGTTTCTGCCAAAACTGAAGTCATAAGCCTCTGAAAAGTAGCTCCTGCATTTTTCAGGCCAAAGGGAAGACAGAGGAACTCGTATTGGTTGTTCTTTTTGACGAATGCTGTTTTAGGAATGCTGTCAGGATGCATCTCCACCTGCCAATACCCACTACTCAGGTCTAAGGAGCTGAACACGGCAGCCCCGTAGAGTGACTCCAAGATTTCGTGGACCTGGGGCATAGGGAATCCATCTAGTGGTGTTTTGCTGTTGAGGGCTCTAAAGTCCACACAAAAACGGGTCCCACCATCTTTTTACCCCACCAGTACGACCGGGGCGGCCCATGGCGAGGTGGATGGTCTAATGATCCCTGCGTTCAGCATCTTGGCGACCTCTTCCTCTACAATCTGCTGCTTGTGGACGGGGACAGGGTAAGCCTTTTTCCTGATGGGTCTTTCGTCTGTGGTGTAGATGTGGTGGGTTATGGCCTTGGTATGACTGATCTGGTCAGTACATACGGTCGTCTACTCTAACAACAGCTCCTGCAGCTCATATCTGTGTTCTTCTGGCAGGGCGGCGTTACTGACCAGGCTGGAGATGACTGAGCTGGTGACTTCAGACACTTGGGGCAATGGATTGGCTACATAAAGGGAGACCTGGCCGTGAGTGGAGGTACAGAGCGGGAAATATTCACCTTCTCTACTTGGTATAGTGTAGGAGCGCTGTCTAAAATTAATCTGTACGCCTGCTTCTGTCAAAAAATCTAACCCTAACACACAGGGGAAGGTAAGATCGCGATCTTTCATAATAAAAAGACAAACCTCAGATTCCACTCCTTGCAAGGAGCATTGGGCATGCAATTTGCCTATTGCAGCCTGTACCAAGCCATTGGCTAACGAGAATGACTGTCCTTTTGCAGACAGCCACTTTTCGGCTGGTTTCTTTATCCTTTTCCCCAGCGTCTCGGTTATGAGGGAGAAGGTGCTGCCTGTGTCGATGACAGCTGTACAGGACACATGATTTAAGGTAAGCTGTACCATCAACAGGGAAGGGCTGGCCTGGGCTATGCTGAGGCTGGTGGGTCTTTGGCACTTCTTCATCAGTTTCGGTGTTGGAATGGGGTTTTGCCTTTGTCTAAAGGCTTTGGCGGCGTTAAAATCTCTCTCCACCAGTGTTCCAATTCGCACCAGCTCACTGGTGGTGGCGACTGTGCTCCGCAGCAGACTGGCAATGCGAGAATTACAGTTCCTCAGTGTCGCTTGCACAATCTCCCTCTCCGTCATCCCTGGTTTCCACCTCAGGCAGAGGGCATGATATTGAAAGGCAAAGTCCCTTATGCTCTCGTCAGGATGCTGGACCCGCTCCCTCAGGCGTTTCTCAGCCTCGACTTCATGGTCCTCGGTAAGGAATGCCTTCAGCAGCGCAGATTTAAATGACGTCCAGCTCCTGACACTGTATTTTTCTGCTGTCCACCAATCTTTTGCAGTGTGGGAGAGTACAGAGGGGAGTGTAGCTAATATTTCCCCGTCAGAGAGTGGATGTAGGGCTAAGTATTCCTCGCACCTTTCCACAAAACTGATAGGATCTTCTCCCTCAGTACCACCAAACCTGGGGAAATACAGCTTCACAGGAGCCTTGAAGGTAGTGGCGTGTGAGCAGCTATTGGGAAAGGGAGGATGAGAACCGGACCCTGGTCGAGGGAAAGGAGTGGAGGTAGCGACTGGTGGCGCGCCTATCATGGCCTTTAATTGTGAGTCTCGCCTCTTCATGCACTCTACCACGGACTGACCTACATCATTTAACTGCTCCTCACACTGTTTTTTTACCATCTGACACAGTTGTTGCATTTCTG
>JAAGKR010009212.1:0-27535 GCA_011419295.1 Clarias macrocephalus | reverse complement strand
GCCACGCCGCATTGAAGCAGGCATTTCTGCAAAAGGATTCCCGACCAAGTATTGAGTGCATAACTGAACATAATTATTTGAAGGTTGACTTTTTTTGTATTAAAAACAATTTTCTTTTATTGGTCGGATGAAATATGCTAATTTTTTGAGATAGGAATTTTGGGTTTTCATGAGCTGTATGCCAAAATCATCAATATTAAAACAATAAAAGGCTTGAACTACTTCAAGTTGTGTGTAATGAATCTAAAATATATGAAAGTCTAATGTTTATCAGTACATTACATAAAATAATGAACTTTATCAGAATATGCTAATTTTTTTGAGAAGGACCAGTACAGTAGCTCCAAATACAAATCTATTGTGGCACAAAAGCTGCATTTAGACAAATGAACATAGAGACAAATTCCACTTTCCAGCATGATAATCCAAAGCCAACAGTGGAATGTCTTTTGAAGAATAGATCTGCATTTTGGAATGGCCCAGTCTGAATCCAAAACATGTGGAATGATATGAAGAGAACTGTGCACATGAGCTCCACTAGTGAGCTGACAGATCTGGAGTATTTTTGCTAAAAAAAATAATAAAATAAAAAAAAAAGTCCACCAAAAAAAAGAGTGGCCAAAGCAAAAGAGACTGTGCATTACAAATAAAAGGTGCTTTAACAAAACATAAAGGGCGTGTCCACATTTGCAGTTTATTCTTTTTAATTTTCAACTTGTTTTTCACTTAAATCTTTTCATCATAATAAAGAATGGGGGTCTATAATGTATATGATATATTATATTATTATATATTATAATTTTTATATCACAAAAATCTATAGATTTGTATGTAGACCTGAGTGTCATTTACTGTTTCTATTTAACAGCTAAAACTGGCTCAATGCACTGCTGTCTCCAATTTGTGACTTTGTGACTACAATAGGTATTTAAACTCAGTGAACTCTGTGAAAACTCTGTGAAGAGTGCATAGCTGCCTATGTAACTATAATCAACATGATCAGGCCCTAGAATACTTCTTTAAATAGATTCCTTTTCGTCAAATTTGCCACCTGGAACCAGTTATTACTTCACTACACCCTTAACTGTCCTGCATTCTTTTCTCTTCACTTTGTTTAGCTTTGATGCTGGGCAACAATGCACTTTTATTCTTCACTGGATTATACTGATGTGTTTATAGTGTTTTTTCAGACTGAGCCTCGTTATTCCTTCTGGGATTTGCTTTTGGTCCAATGTGAAATGATGTGTCAATCATTCAAGTCAAGTCAAGTAGGCTTTTACTGTTATTTCAACCACAGTTCAGTACACAGTATATCGAAGGGGGAAAAAAGCATTCCTCCTGGACCAAGATACATGCAACATAAATTAACATAAATTAACAAAACTAACTAGCTAACTAAGACACGTAATTAGCTGAGACAAAATAAATCAACACTATGAATTAACAAAAGAACTATCTAAGTACTGTACAAAAAGGCAACAAAGTGCACATTCAAATGTGCAAATAAAAGCGACAACATGACAACAACATAACACAATCCAATACTTTGCGGTAATGAGTTAATGAGTTGAGGTAGTGCAAGTGACTTGTCCGAGAGATGAAAGATGGAAAACAGTAAACATTTCTTGTTAAAGTAGCAAAAGGAAAAGAGTTCTTGTGCAAATAATATGTAATAAATATTGTGCAAAAAAAAGATTTCATCACCTGTCACATGTAGTCAATTGTTTTGTCGTTAAGTATTTTGTATCAGTTGATGATTTGTTCGAATAAAACTGTAAATATCCTGTAAGTAACACAAAAAAAAACATGTTTACCATAAACTTTTATGATTTAATACTGATGCCCAAAAACAATTTCTCAATGCACTTTATGTAGCTATGTAGCTAATATTATCATAGCTAGCAAGCACAGTTTGGCTGTTCGTGTCTACACTGTATGCTATTTGCATTTATATTATGCATATGCTCATGACAAGGGAAAACACAAAATTAACTGGAAATAGTTATCCTGTTAAATAACATACCTCAGATTCATATGCAAACTATAAATTATAAATAATTATTATTTTTATTGTTTTCAGTAATTGTTTTTTATTTTTGACTGCCTGTTTTTAGGCAAATGCACAGGTTGTAGCCATACCAGAAATAATTCCTTGAGGATGCCCAGCCTGGAGCTGGTTCCGGATAATCTTCATCAGGATGATCTGCAATTGGTTGTACTGGATCTGCTTATAGTTACACACCTGAATAATGACTTGGACATGTAAAATATAAACACAAGCCTGAACCAAATTTTGGATAGATACAAGACAAGGAGTTGTTTATTGACAGTAGAGCAGGAATACTCATGACACTTTATATGGACCTTCCTACACTTTTTCAGCTGTAAGGGAAATTTGTGTTTCACAAAAACATAAAGGGTGGCCCCAAAGTCTAGGCATGAGTCTAGTCCATAGGCAATTTTCATTATATGAACCTTGCTATTCTATTCAATATTTCAGACACAGTATGGTTTCAAGGCATCAGTTTGAGCATTTGGGCAAACATTGTGGGCAATTTGAGAACACCAATTGGACTGGTCCCAATGTCTTTGTACTTTGGGGTAAAACCGGAGTATCTGGAGGAAACCCACCATCCCGGGGAAAACATGCAAACTCCACAGACACAGACCAGAGGTGGGAATCAATGCCTCAGTCCTGGATGTGCGAAACCACAATTCTCCTCTATTTTATGTTTAATCTCTACAGTATCTTGACACTCTGACTGGCTTTTACTGGAGCTATGTTTAGTTGCTGCTTTATTATTGGCCATTTTACCTTTAGTCCTGCCTGCAGTAAGCAAAATTCCCATTCAGCCAAAATAATTGGCAAAACATATTGCAAAACATTTCACTACTTCTCCTTAAAAAAAAAAAAAAAGCCTGATCCGATTCATTGAGGCATAAATTCCAAAATACCTAGAATTTTTTTTTTTCATGTGGCAGGGCACATTATACTGTTGAAAAAGACCATTATTATTAGGGAATATCAGTGCCATTAAAGAGTGTACTCAGTCTGCCAAGAGGCCACCCATTGACAGGTAACTAAACAAATCTCACCTCATCTCATCTTCTTGCTGTTTATCCTGTAAAGGGATCATTAGCTGACTTACGAATGTAGAACTTTGTACTTTGCACATTTTCTTTCCTCTCATTGTCCAAACATATGCAGAGTAGGCTAATTGCCATTTTCATATTCTCCAAAGTGTGCGGCCGATTGTGTGTGTGCCCCGCAATGGACTGGCACCTTGTTCTGTGTGTTAAAATGTATGAAAAAGTTAATAGGATATTAACTTGCAGACATTTGATTTGTGAGGACATTTCGGCAAAGGAGAAGTGCTCACTATCACAGATTTTGACACACAGATTTTGAGATTTTTGAACAATATTTGAGGGATATGGTTATTTTGTGTATGTAGAAAATGTTTCATATTTTTGAGTTCATCTCATAAAAAATGGGAGCAAAAACAAAAGTGTTGCCTTTATATTTTTGTTCAGTTTATATATATATATATATATATATATATATATATATATATATATATATATATATATATATATATATATATAATACTTTTGCACATCAAATCAGTATTTGGTGGGACCATCTTTGTACATGGGGCAAAACAGCATCAATTCTGTGTACACTTGCACACAGTTTTTGAAAAAACTCTGCAGGCAGGTTGTTCCAAACATCCTGGCAAACTAACCAAAGATCTTGTTTAAATGTAGGCTGATTTAAATCCTTTTGTCTCTTCATTTAATCTCAGACAGAATTGATGATGTTGAGATCAGGGCTCTATGAGGGCGAAATCATCACATCCAATACTCCTTGTTCTTCTTTGCACTGAAGAGAGGTCATTGGCTGTATGTTTTGGGTCCTTGTTCTGCTGCAAAATAAATTTGGGGCCAATCAGACGCCTCCCTGCTGGTAATCATCTTTTTATATCAACATTGACTGTTTTTGTTGTGCAAACATATGCAAAAATATATTAAAGGAAAGATATGTTACATATTTAGAATAAGTATCAGAAATACAAGTAATTTATTTTGGTGACAGAAGCTTTCAGAGACAACAACAACACACAACACCAAAAAAAAAAAAAAAAAAAACCGTTAACAACAAATGGAATAGGATTTGGAGTATTATCAAATAAGTGTGTGTGTGTGTGTGTGTGTGTGTGTGTGTGACCCTGAAAACGGTATAGATGATGAGTGAATGAGTGAGTGAGTAAGTGAGTATTATCAAATAAATCAAATACTTATAAGTAGTATTGTACCTGATGTACAATACCACTTATACAAAGTCATGTTTATGAGGTAGATTGCCTGGGAGGGGGGGGACTGTTCTTATGTCCTGGTGTTAAAAAGTGATTTTTTGAGCCCTTTTCTTTACTGTGTAAATATTGTTATTGAAGGGTAGGTTGGGGAGCACAGATAATCCTTTCAACAATTGGATAATTCTTTTTTTCATTATAGGCAATGTGTATGGCTTTAATTCTTACCCTTTAAATAAAAAAATATTATGGATATTACAATTAAGATCCAGACAATGTAGCAAAAATAGGTGCAACACACCTGCATGAGCACACACACACACACACACACACGCGCACACACTAGTTTATATACACCAGCTGATGTACTATCACTTAACCAAACATGTGCACACATGGACACAGACACCCACTAGCTTGCAGACAGGGAGAGGGGTCTTGGGGGACTGCAGTTTAGGACGACTTTCTCACACTCAGTTTACCAAATATGGACTAACCCTGACACGCTCGCGGGTGAGTCTCTATTTGGTAAACAGGGATGTGTTTGTGTGTGTGTGTGTGAGAAAGTCGTCCTAAACACACACACAAAATAAAATATGTGCACACATATGGTCACAGTGTTATAGTAAACAGTACACGCACGCATGGATGTTGATTATACGAGTGGCGCACTTGCACTGAGACCAAGCATGGGAGATTATTACCCACAATTCCGCAGCGCGCTAGAGAAGAACCATTATCCCAGCTGTCATCACGTGGCACGCATGCGCCTCAGCAACAAAACATGAGGCGCATGCGTGCCACATGATTCTTCATTATAATTGGTACTTATATTTTAAGACTCGATCATTTATCAAGTCAAAATTTCAAAAAAAATGTTTGCTCGTCTTACAGAATGCTCGCAAACCGAGGTTCCACTGTATCTTATTTTTAGACTGGGTTTTGAAGGTTGGAAAATTGAGCAAGCTGCACCTGGAGCGCTGCACCTTCTGCAGTGTTTGCATAAGCTCCCAGTCTTTTGCAGTGCGACATAAGTGTACAATTTTGATGTGCTAATCTGCTCGCTGTTGGATTGCAAATCTTTGCTGTCGAGTGTCAGCAGAGGGCGGGAAGCAATATTCCTCACCCTGGTCATCGCCGTGGCTGGACCCCAAAGTCCGTTCCTCAGTCGATGCAGGGTGCCACGACCCTCCAGAGCACCGTTATGTTGTGTCCTAAGGGCATGCGTCGTATCGTGAGCCAGAAGCCTTCCAGCTTCCTCACCTTCCCCAGTCTCCCTCCGTGTGCTTCGGGGATCTCGCTCCCCTCTCTCTCATGGGCTCAACGATGTGACGCCAGATGGCGAGCCGACTGTCTGCAAAGTCCACTCACCATGTAACAAAAAACAGCGTGGTAAACAAAACATGACAAAACATGAAGGTTTCATAGCATAACAAACATGGTAGAAAAAAACAGAACAGATAACAAGAACAGATGCAAGACAACTCTACACAAAAGACATGCCTATTTAGAACCCTGAACCAGCCAACTCAATCGCGGTGAGTGCCCCTTCACATTGCATTCTGGAAAATTCATTTTCCTAAAGTACAAAATCTCTGGGCGCATGGCGCCCTCTAGGGGCCAACCCTGACATATTTTAGCAATGACAGTTTCTGGCTTTGGAATTTTTGTTGTTATTGTATGTTTGTTTGTTGTCTACAGAGGACTGAAAACGCACATTATGTATTCTTAATTGAATGTAGTGTGCTCAAAATACATTTTTGTATGGGCACTAGATGGTTGAATAGGACGGCACTGATATACCTACAGTATAATGAGTGTGTACATGACAACATTCGTTGCTCAAGTGGTCCTGAGGTAAACTAGTCATATTTCACCAATAACAACCACAGACAAATGGCCCACACCAATGCAATTCTCATAAAGTATATACTCATACTTTAAGGGCTTGACTCCCAAACAGTCATATCTTATCTATTTTAATTTTACATCCATATTATAGCCAGCTAAATTATATCTTTAAATAAATGTTTGTACTACCAATGTTATTTTCACAGCTAATTAATCGAAAAAGGTCATTATAACACAAAATAATAAGTAACAAAGAGTAACAAAATGATTCAATTGAGAGATACTTTAATAATCCTTATGTTTTATTAAACTCATTCCTTTTTTTTGCTCCTTTTCTCAAGCTTAAATAGTAAATTCTATGAATAGCCAGTGTAAAAGATAGTTGATGATGGTGTTCTCTCCTATGATAGAATAAGATTAGAGTTGGGTATCAAAGCCTGGTGCTGTTTAAATCGATTTTGGACTGATATCAGAAAAATCCCAGATGATGCAATGCCCTAGATATGATGCTGGGCCTCTATACAAAGGGAACATAGTTTATGGCCAGTGATACAGTAGATCTTAACAGAAACTGGCCATGGCTTATGTGTTGCATGTATCTTGTACAGGCAAAATAAGCACCAAAAAAGAAGGGTGTTAGGGTTGTTTGGACAAGTTTACTAAACAATCTTTATTCTCCTTGTATGCATTATGGGTTCAGTAAGAGTTTGGGATGTGATTATTAAAACTGAAAACTTTGTGAAAAAAAAATTAAACGCACTCTTTGACTGGTTTATTTCTCTGAAGGGAAGGGTATGCTTATACAGTATATGACAAAAATTTCATAAAGTATATATTTTATAAACATAGTAAAAAATAAAGATGGCAAGAAGATCCATGTAAGTGATAGGCAGCACAGCTGTAACTTTGTTTGGGCTTGAGTTTGATTTGATTTACAGACTTCATACTTCCAACATAATAAGCAATCAAGTGAAAGTTTCCCCATATCATCAGTGAGTTTTCTATATTATGCACGCATGACGAAGTGCATGTAAGCAACCTGCCACTGAAAATGATAACTGATTCTCTTAAACTAATCCAGATTACTCTTGTATTAGATACTGGAAAATACTTTGCATATGGTTTAGATGGTTTAACCAAAATTCTTCCATTTAAAATGGGATAATGCATGCAATGCATCCATTGCAATTTGTTCTTACATGAGTGGGGAGAACATGAGGTGATTCCGAAAATGAATGCTTGATTATTTTATTAAGCTCTTTAAAGTGGAAATGTTTTTCTTTGACCGCTATAGCTTATGGCTGTAGTTGTAGGATTTCGATTATTAGAGGGTACTTGCAATGACCAGTTTGTTGATCAAGAACAGAATTGGTATGGTAGGTGTCACAAACAGGGCTGATTTACAGGAATCATGATTTTAAAAAAAACAATGATTTAGGCTAAATGCACAGAATGTGAAAAAAATAATACACTACCTTCTATCATTCTTCAAAATAAGGTACACTCTGGGTAAACAAGCGCCATGCACAATTTCTATTGTTGAATACATCTATTCTGAAAATACATCATACTGTATAAATATGTTTGACATGCATGTTATTACATTTTAAAATAAGTCTTTAACTGAGAGTTTTAGTCAACCAAGTGGGTTAAAACCGTGAATGAAAACAACCTTCCTTTTAGACTATTTTGAGGTGAAATGAATGAACTTGAATCGACTGAATGGTAGGCTGCTGTGAGAAATTCAGCATATTGTAGTAATGCTGATTTTGCCTATCCTATACTGTTTATTTGTCAATGATCTTCATGTGGATTAATGTAGACTAATCCAAGCCAAGTGTTCTCTAGATCACAACATGATTTATTAGATGTTCTTATATGTTCTTACATGCCAAACTTTACTTTTTCTCATGGTATTAATACATGTTCGGGAACACATCCTACCATTGCTTTTTTGGACATCGTTAGTGCAAGGGAAAAAGAACTTGATGGTGTAAATGTGTGTGAGGTGGCGGGAGGAGTGGCTTAAGTGTTCTCTAGACTCCTGTTTCATTTCTGCCTCACATTAATAAACTAGATCTTAATATATAAGAGCTGTACTTATACTTCTGATTTTGAAAAACACATTTTCTGTGAACAGTAACTTTGCTTCAATGATATCTACAGTACATTGAACATTTGAGGTGAGCAGCTTCTAAGATAAGCTTCCAGATTTATTCTTCAGGTCATGTTAAAGGGAGAAGTAGGAGTGTGTAGGTGCGGTATTGGTTAGGCGTGCAATGCTGGTTTTCATTAATTGATTTATGAATCAAGTAAAGCATACCATTCGCCATGCTTAGTGTATACTGCATGTGTGTATTGGATGTGTGATGGTAGTGAAAGGAGGCTTTGAAGAGAACTTTTTCAAATCTTCAGTTCTTACTTTTGATTTGTAATCATGCAGGTATACCGTTACCTAATTGCAATGCATATATGTCTGCAAGACAGACAGTTTTGTAAAAGTGTTTTGTTACTGAAAAAAATTATTTTAGTCAAGAACTCTCACAAAAAATAAATGTGCCAAACTTTACTTTTTCTCGTGTCATGGGTAGGACTAGCTGTACTTTGAATATGCATTTTCTATTCTAAAAATGTGCTTACTTGTAACTTTATTTACCTTTAACGCTTTACAAAAAGACAAAAATATATATTTAACAATTTTTACTTCTGTTCACCCATTTAGGGTTAAGGCACACAATTGGTACTTTGTCTTAGGTCATGTACCAAAAATTATTTTAAAAGGTATGAAGATGCACCTACATACAAAATATGTTAATTTGATGCAACCACATATACAGTGAAGATTCATTTTCTTCCCACTGGTATATGTATTTTATATTTATTTCAAGTGTAACTTTGACCTAGGCGTGACAATCGCTGAGTGGGTTAGCACTGTCACCTTGCATTTCGGGTTGGATTCCCGCCTTGCGTGTGTGTGCATGGAGTTTGCATGTTTGCCTCATGCTCGGGGGGGTTACTTCTGGGTACTCCGGTTTCCTCTCATAGTTCAAAGACATGCAGGTTAATTGACGCTCCCAAATTGCCCATTGTGTGTGCTTTGCAATCAATCCAGGCTGGCGCCAGGTCCAGGGTGTACCCTTGTGCTATGCTCCAGGCCCCTGTACACAGGATAAAGCGATATAGAAGATGAATGAATGAACTTTGACATAGTGTGTATTTTAATATAAGCAATACAAATACCCTTGATGCATTTTAGCTGTAGCTTTCCATAAAAGTACATTAAAATCCCTAGTGTATTTTATCATTATGCAGAAAAAATTGTTCTCTATGTTGGATTATTGCAATGCCTTACTGTCTGGATGTTCAACTGCATGTTGTTCAGGTGCATAAACAAGCTTCAATTAGTCCAGAATGCAGCAGCCTGGCAGAGTCCACAAAAATGAAACAGGTGCTTGTTCATATCTGGTGTGAGTGCTGGTTCCATATCGAACATTCTAAGAACTGGCTTTGCTTTTCTATGGATTAGAGAGTCATGTCATTATGTAAGTGTATGCATACATGTACTTCTTTACTTTCCAAGCAATGTTAGTGGCAATGCTAGCAGTAATAATAGTGGAACTGCTAGCAATAGTGACTATGTTAGTGACAATGCTAATACTAACCATAATGCTATCTGAAATAATAATGACAATTTTAGGAGCAAAAAATAAATAAAATGCTAGCTGCAAACATAATAACTTCAACATGGCTTTGCAAGCAGTTCTCCAGGCTTTATTATTTCTAGAAAGTAGTATTTGAGCAGAGGTGAAAAGTGTAATAAAAGTTTGTACTCAAGTACTGTTACTTCAGTGAAATTTTGCTCAAGTACTCAGGTAAAAGTAAAAAAATAGCTCAATAAAAATTTACTGAGTAAAAGTTACCGAGTTATTTTAACAGTGATGGGGGATTCTTGTGTCTCTCAAAAAAAGCGGATATAAATCTCAAACTGGTTGTTCTTCATTCAAGGAACACCTTTGCATAAAGCTGTTGCCTTCCTTGTGCTGGAAAATCAAAGTGATTGATTAAATATGGTGTTGCGTCCCAGTCTAGGGTTGGGCCGTACAGCAAAAGAATGGTTCAGGGTTCTATTTTAAACTGTATTGAAATGGTCTATTGAATATGGCAGAAAGAACTAGACCCAGTTGTTAGCTGATAGTAAGGTTTGTATTGCTTTATAAAAATATACACAAAATAACAAGAGGATCAGCTTCAGGGTGGACCCAGGCCAAAATAATAAACAAAAGGGTATCTGTATGTTAGTAGCTAGATTACCTGCGAAAAAAGAAAAAAAACACAAACAATACAGGTACCTCCCTCTGACTCCCTAATTCAAAAACAGGGAATAAATTCACTAAAATAAATGGCAGCCACGCCCCTACTACTGGTGACCGCACAAACATACAGTGTAATTATCTACAAATATATAAAGAACCAAGAAACCAAATCAAAGGGGCAAAGCAATAATCTAAGTCAATGGGAGGCAAAAAGTCAAAACCAGAATACACAATCAAATATCAAAACGACAACCCAAAAACAATCAATCAATCAATCAATCAATCAATCTCTCTCTCACTCTCTCTCCAACAATACACCTCGCCTACATGCCTCCTCTTTCCCGCATCTCTCTCCGGTTTATATATGGTGGCGCTGATTGATGGCGTCACTCAAAGGGCTTGTCAGCATTGCGTATTATGAAAACTATGGCAGAGGCAGAGCTTGGCTGAAAACCTATTTATTTAGGCAAGCATTTTGTCAATAAATTAGGTAAAAGAGCAAATCTAGGAGACTCATGGACGGAAAGTAATATGGTGACCTGTTATCTTTGGGTGCTGTCTTCCCCACTCTCATTGATCAAAAGGTTTGTTAAAGATGAAGTGACTGGGTGCTTTTCTTCCCAGGGAGCCCTTATGTCCGCTATGAAGATGCATCTAAAAAGATGTTCATTTGATTTGATTTCTTCTGGGTCTTGCTTTTAGTTGTGCTGTCATAGTTTGTCCTGCGGGAGTCCCTGCCTGCACTCTACACAAACTATATATTCACCTTATACATGTAACATCCTCTCCTCTCTTCTCCTCTCTGTCGAGCTACACATGGCGCTCCTGAGCTGCCAGTGATCTGCACCCCTTCTTCCCTCTGGACCTGTTTGACTCATCCTGGTTCCCCGCTTCTGGTTGCAGCTCTTGTCATATGGAGGCTCTTGCTCTGCTTGGGATGCATGTGGTGACTGGGGACGGTTCCACTTTACAATGTCAGCTGACACAGACAGCTGTTCTCTGATGGCTTGTGACTGCAATCGCTCAATAATTCAGTACTAAAATTCCTACAAACAGTGGCCATTGCAGGGGCATGGGCTGCTTACCTTTTCCACCAAATATTCTGGATGTTTTTTATTGTCTCACCTTTTTTTTTTTTTTTTAATATTGTAGTTCCTGAAGTTAGCCTATTACATGTTTTTCTATTATTATTAGGAAAGGATGTAGAAGTTCAAAGGCAGGACTGTCAGAAATGACACTGATTTATAAGCTACTGAGCACTTTTTTCCACTGAGCTTCAGGACAGATGTGCTGCCATCTCTGTTGTTGTTATGTTTCTTTTTCTCCTAGAGTACATCTGACTTGTTGCTTAATGCGTCTAGTTAAATCTCATTCCATAAAGTCTTTACGTAGTTTTAAGGTCAGGACTCTCTGGATGCATAATTTCCATTGCTCCAGATTTCAATTTCTATGCTCATTTACAACATAAACATCCACTAACACGTGATTTTCTTAGAGCCTCATCTTTACTCCGATCCTGTGAGTAAAATATTGTGCATAGAAATGCTCTTACTGTTAAACTTAGTTGTCATTTCTACTGCCATTTTTAATGATGTAACTTCACCAAGCATTTATGTGACATCCAAACATGGTCTTCTCCATAATCAAAGGAAACATCTTTCTGACATAGTTGTTTAAGGAAGACTCGCTGCATCAGTGAGGCGTAAAGAAATTGTTCCAGATGAAATATGAATGCTATCAATGCGATAAGAGAACTTTCATTTAACAACCAAAGAAGAGCATTGAAATTGAAGGTGTATGGAAATGCACAGAAAATAAATTATTAATGAATGGTATACAGAAAGATGATATTTAAAAATACTGAGAAATAATGCTCCTTATCGAATTTGAGGGTTTTTAAGCGACATTTCAAAAACACTGTCTATGAAATTGTGGAGGATTAGCTGTTAAGAATCTTGGCCAAGTGATGCAGCATTAGTATGACCTGCTGCTTCAGATCTTAATGATTTACTGTCTTTTTGTCCATTTATACAATGTTGTTTTGTAACGTTAAGAGACCATATTGTTACGTGGCATGGGTTTGACCACCCTGTCACTGGATACAATACTGAATGTAAGGACCCTGGTTCAGTGGGGACAGTGTTCCCTTTCTGTTTGGGGATAACATGGGTTTATTAATCGGAAACTCAAAAAGAAAATTGATATTAACTGGAAACAATAATCAAAACACAAAACTCCTCCATCTCCTTGAGACAAGGAGGGGCTTTGGAAAATGAATTAAACTCTTTTCTCTGTTCTCACTTATTTTGTGTACTTTGACTTTTTAAAAGATGTCTTCTGAGGGCTTAGCATAGACATGCATAAGTGTTTTTGTGACCTTTGTCAGGAATTTTGCCATGAATTATTACCATTCCCAATAAATTACATTTTAAATCCTGAATTTGTAATAGAAACATAGCCATATCAATATTATTTATTTAGCTGTGAGCACTTGTGCTCCAGTGCTTGTCTTTGTGGTTGCTTCCAACCAAAAGCTTGTGTTTGGAATTCACAAATAATTTATCACTGGCGTCTTTTTTGCCACTGTTCTCAGGTCACACAGATGGTTAGGATGAGCACACTGCTGCCACAAACCTATATGCTGGACTACAACAAAAATCATGCCATTTTCGAAGAACATGGCAAAATGTGACCCAGTTTCAAATATGCAGTAGACATCAAATTTGACATAATTTATTTTTTTATCAGTGTCTTAGTTTAAGAGCTTATTTTTTGCATGGCTTTCTGAAAGGTGTTTACTACGCTCACACTGTCTCGAACATCATCATTGCTTTCATCTCCAACTTGACAGACATTCAGCGTGAATTATGTTGGCAGTTTAGCTGAGCCTCTTAACATACATTTCAATGTACAGTATATACTGTATGTATTTATAAACTGTGTAAAGGATATGAATATGTTTGTCATTGTTTTTAATTTGTCCATTAGATCACTGAGGCCATGGGAAACATAAAAGGACTGCTCCTGGTCTTCATTTTAGCATCAGGTTTTCTTGTGAGCAGTGCACAGAAAACAGGTAAGTACAGTTCACATGGTGTTCAAGTTTCATTCACTATACATTGTTCTGTAAAATTTCTGGACATATGGGTGGTACAATTTTCTAAACGAAACATTTATTTTAAACAAGCAGTGTTTAGCAAAGTGATTACAAAGAAAGGGTAGTGATGCCCTTCTAATATAAAAGAGCAAACTGTTTTAAAATAATTTCCATGAAAGTTCCTTGTTTGTATCAGCGTCTAAATTATACTGCTTTTGGGAGAATGCGCAAGTTTGTTCATCTAAGAACAACAAGCGGATTCCATCTCCTAACAGCAAAACTCTGACTCAGGTACGTTAAAATGGCCAATATTCAGCTTGTTCAATCCAATTCAGTTTTATTTGCATAGCACTTTTAACAATTGACATTGTCACAAAGAAGATTTACACAATCAAAAGAATTATTTAAGTTTGTATGAAATGTGAATGCGTGTGAAGCAAAATGACAAGATTGTCCCTGATGACCAAGCCGAGGAAGACGTTGACAGTGTCAAGGAAAAACTCCCTCAGATGGCAGTAGTAAGAAACCTTGAGAGGAACCAGACTCAACAGGGAACTCATACTCATTTGGGTGATAACGGATAACAGGGATTGATCTGAATCATACTGTGTGCTAGGAGGCTGAAAGTGTTTCCAGTGGAAGTGGGTACAGTTCTTTATGGGAGGCTCAGGTAGATTGTAGGAAACTCCAGTCCGGATCTATAGAGTGACTGGAGTCACAAGTCCTCAGAGAACAACTGTCAGCATCAACCGAGGCCAGGCCCATCTTTGTGGAAAAGTGGAACAGTCCCCAGTCACCACGCATGGTTTGTGTCACACAATGTATAAGGTGGAGATGTATATTGTATATTTGTACATACAGGTACAGTATACATGTATCATAATACTGTCCGTCCATGAGTCCCCCAGATCTGCTTCTTTACCTAAGGCCAATCTATTTACAAAAATGCTGGGGTAAATAAATAGGTTTTTAGCCTAGACTGTGTCTGAGTCCCGAACATTAATAGGAAGACTATTCCATAACTTTGGGGTTTTGTAAGAAAAAGCTCTGCCCCCTGCTGTAGTTTGAAGCAGCCTGCATTCTTTGATCGAAGTAGGCGTGGCGGATCATAAGAAACTAGCAGTTCACTCAGATACTGCGGCGCGATACCATTTAGTGCTTTATACGTCAAAAGTAGTATCTTAAAATCGATGCGAAATTTCACAGGGAGCCAGTGCAGTGTAGATAAGATAGGGGTGATGTGCTCGTATCTTCTGGTTCTAGTGAGGACTCTCGCTGCTGCATTCTGTACTAACTGAAGCTTGTTTATACACCTACAGTAGTTGAACAACCAGACAGTAAGGCGTTACAATAGTCCAACCTAGAGGTGATAAAAGCATGAACTAGTTTTTCTGCATCATATTTCTTATCTTGGCAATATTTCTAAGGTGAAAGAAAGCTATCCTGGTAATATTATTCACATGTGCAAATGAAAGACTGGAATCTATAATCACACCAAGGTCTTTTGCTGTTGCACTTGATGGAACAGAAAGGCCATCTAAAGTTACAGTGTGATCAGAAAGCTTACTTCTAGCTGCTTGTGGTCCTATGACTAGAACTTCTGTCTTATCGGGATTAAGCAGACGAAAATTAATTAACATCCAATCTCTTATGTCCTGCACACATTGCTCAATTTTAGCAAACAGTTTTTTTTTCATATGGTTTTGCTGAGACGCATAATTGTGCGTCATCAGCATAACAATGAAAACTAATACCATGTTTACGAATTATGTTGCCCAGAAGAAGCGTGTAAAGGGAAAAAAGCAGTGGGCCTAAAACTGAACCCTGTGGAACACCAAACTCCACTTGAGAACATGAGGAATGGTCCCCATCCAAATCTACAAACTGATAACGATCAGTCAAATATGATCTGAGCCACAAGTGGGAAGTTCTCTTAATTCCTACTACATTTTCTAATCTGTGAAGGAGAATACTATGATAAAAAAAAACTGCACTGAGGTCCAGTAACAGAAGTATAGTGACGCAACCCTGATCAGAGGCCAATAGGAGGTCATTTACTACTTTAACAAGTGCTGTCTCTATGCTGTGATGAGGCCTAAATCCTGACAGATCCGGTCCTTTTTGCTAATTCTGTGTAGATCTGAACATAGCTGCTGTGATACAACCTTTTCCAGAATCTTGGAGATAAAGGGAAGATTTGATATCGGCCTGTAATTAGAAAGCTGACAGGAGTCAAGGTCAGGTTTCTTGATTAGCGGTTTAATAACTGCTAATTTAAAGGATTTGGGAACATACCCACTGCTGAGTGAACAGTTAATTACTTTCAACAGGGGTTCTGTTATTGCTGGTACTATCTGCTTGAGAAAATGTGTCGGTATAGGATCTAATATACAGGTTGACGATTTTGAAGAAGAGATGAGTGAAATTAATTCTCTCGCTTCAAGGGGAGTAAAGTATTCTAAGTTCTGATGTGATGTGGTTAGTTTATCTGTATTACTTAAATTGGCTGGTTTCAAAGCCTGAATTATTTCTATTTTGTTATTGAAAAAGTTAATGAAATACTCACTACTGCATGATATTTTTGTGGAGATTTCCGCAGTGGTCATGTTTTTAGTTAATTTAGCTACGATATTAAATAAAAATCTCAGGTTTTTTTGTTATTTTCTATAGGAGTGGAGAAATATGTTGATCTAGCATCACTGAGAGCTTTTTATAGTTCAATATGCTCTCCTTCCATGCTATTTGGAATACTAACAATTTAGTTTGGCGCCATTTACGTTCTAATTTTCGAGCGGTATTTCCTATACTTAATCCGAAGGCTAATATTAAACCCAAAGTGTGACCTGCTTTATAAGTGGGTCCTACTACACATTGATTTACTCCTACTGAGTCCAGTATAGACATAAATGCTGTTCGCAGAGGGTCTTCTGGATTCTCAAACTGAATATTAAAGTCTCCAGCAATTAACGCTTTGTCTACAGAAACAACAAGGTTTGAGAGGAAATCTGCAAATTCACAGAGAAACTCCGAGTACGGCCCTGGGGGTCTGTAAATGATGATTAGCGGGATCGACTGAGCTGACTTTATGATACAGTAGAGATCTTCAAATGCATTAAATTTAAATCTGTGTTTTTGTACGATAGTCAGATTATCATTGTAAATAACTGCAACGGCTCCTCCTCGCCAGTTAGCCGAGGCTGGTGTATGTAGCTGTATCCAGGAGGACTAGCTTCATTTAAAGTTACATTCTCGTCCTGTTTAATCCAGGTTTCTGTTAAACATAATACAGTATATCAAACTCCTGATCTGTGATAGTTTCATTAACAATAACAGCTTTAGATGCGAAAGATCTAATATTTAACAGTCCTAGGTTCAGATCAGAGGTGCCGCCTGCACATTCAGTGTGATCGGAGTTTGTGGTATCTATGTTAATTAAATTACTAAAACAGACTTTATGAGTCTTTCTAAATTTATGTTTAACAGACACAGTCTCAATATGATGAACCCTGAGTGACGACGCCATGCAGCTAGCAGACGGTTGGTTTAGCCTGTCTGTTTACTCCCTGGCCTGGGCTCTGGATTGTCACCGATTAACTAGGCCTCTTCTGAGACTATGCGCTATACTGCAAGAAATGAGAGCAGCGCCTTCCCGAGTGGGATGGACACTGTCCCGCCCTAACAGGCCAGCTTTGCCCTTAAAGGTCTTCCAGTTATCTATGAAGCCCACGTTGTTTTCGGAGCACCACCTGGACATCCAGCGGTTCAGCGACCATAACCTGCTGTAAGCTATGTCGCCACGTCTCATTGCGATGGGACCAGAGCAAACTACTTCATCGGACATCGCCTTCGCTATTTTAAAAACCTCTGTAAAGTTACCCTTGCTAACCTCTGACTGACAAAGGCGTATATCATTAGCTCCAGCATGTATCACTATCTTAGAGAACCTATGCTGACCTAGAGCCCTAAGATTACCTGCTATGTCCGGTGCTCTGGCTCCCGGGATACACCTAACCACTGCCGCTAGCGCCCCTAAAGGCCTAGCTAATTTCACGTGCCTGAGTATTGAGTCTCCTATAACCAGAGCTCTTTCAGGTTTCTCAGCGGGTGCATCACTGAGGAGAGCAAACCTGTTGGACACGTGAAGCGCAGAAGAGGTGTGCTCCTTAGCGTTAGCTTTGGCTGAACGAATATGCCGCCGAGTCATCACCCACTCGCCCCCCTGTGAGGGCTCTACTGCCGAAGTCGGAGGCTAGTTATCTCCGCCTGCAGCACCCAGACTTTCCGCTACAGGAATAACACTGCTCTCCCGCTTTCTAACCCTCTGTAAAGTCTGGATGCGCTCCACTAATGCTAATATCTTCTCCATCAGAGTGCTAACTAACACATACCTATCACAAATTATCACTAACGACGGAGTAAGAATGTCTAAACGTCCTGCACTCTACACACTGAACGAGCCGAATGGTAGACATGATAACGTACCTTTGTGCCGGAGTTTAAATTATTTGATGATGGATTCCGTTTGTTGTTTGTCAGATGATACACGCATTCTCCCAAAAAGCGCAAAAAACGGATAAAGTCCAGTAGTATTAAAGCGGAAAAAAGTTCCTGTGTTAAATGTTAATTAACTTCCTTTTGCTTAATCCTGACAAGACAGAAGTTCTGGTACTAGGACCACATCCAGCTAAAAGCAAGCTTTTTGATCACACTGTAACTCTGGATGACCTTTCTATTCCATCAAGTGCAAAAGTAAAAGACCTTAGTGTGTTCTATGGGAGTTACTTAAGGGGTCGGGTTGCCAGCTTGACTGTGGGAGGAAACCAGAGTACTCGGAGGAAACCCTCAAAGCATTGTATTTTTCAATTTTTTTATTTTTATTTTTGGTAAGGAAAAGATTCCTTTACTTTTATGCATTCAGAAATATAAAGGTTAAGCTACTAATTTAGTGAAGAAAATAAAACATGTCTTTCATGATCAAACAATCTTACGGTCGTACATAAACTTACGTTCTCTTTCATGATGGTCATTGTCCTGTGTTCTTCTGCTGCAGTTTGAGTTAATTTACCTTACCTTAGGTGAGTGGTGAACAATTCTCTTTGAATCATTATCATCTATGTGTCCAGGCATGAATTGCATTCTGTAGCTGTGGGACTAGCGGGCCAGTCTGGATAAGGGTCATCGTTGAACAGTGTTACCCATTCTCCTATGGAAATTGTCCAATGTTGACATTACCATGTCCCTCCACCTTCCAAATCACGAAAACAGTCAGCCCATGCACTGCCTTTGTGATGGCCTTGTTTCTCCTACAATTACATTGATTACTAACAGAACTCTTCCTGAGTAGTTGTTTACCCCCTTTATCTGTGTCACTCAAATTTTGTCTTCCTCTAACTCTAGTCCTCATGTGCCTTAGCTGCTTCCCAAGATAAACCAGTTTCTGACACGTTGTAAATTTGTTATTTGAATGTGCGATTTTCTCTCTCCACTGCTCCTCTACTGGCTGGGTGATAAGCACAATCTTTGATTGTCTCAAATCAATGCCCAAGTATTCACTTACTTGTTCCGGTGCATGATGAATGGGGTTCCATTGTCACTGCTGATTTTATCTGGAACTCCGCATTGTGGAATGATTTATGTCAATAATGCTTTTGCTACTGTACTGGCATCTTGATTTGATGTTGGGAAATGCTTCTATCTATTTAGAGAACATGTCAACTAAAACTAAACAGTAGCACTTCCCTTCACTTGGTGTTAGCTCAATCAAATGGATCTTTAGATCTTCAAATGGTCTTTAACCAATGTCTACAGTGAACCAATTTCTACAGATGCTGGGGTACATCCCTCCTTTTGACGCATGGTCTAGAACGTGCGTTAACTTTTCATAGTGTAGAATTTTTTTTAGGGTAGGCAGTGTTACCACTTGGGCCGTACCAAACCTCTCCTTTTGACACACAGCCCACATTCTTCCATGTAGATTTTTTCTCTGGGGTGTACGTGGCTTTGAAGTTTTTGAGATCAGCTGTTGGGGGAGAAATCATAGACATACACATACTGTGAACATTAGTTAACGAACGTTGAGCTGCTGTCTTAGTTGTCGGGGTTATTGTTCTTAGTGTGTCTTTCACTTTATGAAGTATGATTGCCTCCAGGAGTTCTGCAACCAGGCGTGTCATACAGTAGGCTTACCTGATGTAAAAAATATAAAAATAAAAATAAACTGTTTCATGTTGTGTTACATCTGTTAACTCTATATAATTCTGGCCTGTGTCTGGATTGCTGGATGCTGATCCATTCACAAACAGTTCCACGTCTGGATTCTGCAAGGGTGTTTCCTTCTGGGGATCTGACTGGGGTACAAATTTTGTTAACAACATCAACACAATTATGGGATTCCCCTTCCATATCTGTTGGAAAAAGAGAAGCAAGGTAAAGGACAGTACATCGTTTCACTGTAATGTTTGGAATTTCTAGTAATACCAAGTTAAATCTAAGTCATCTTGCTGCTGTCATGTGAGCTGTTTCCAGTAACAGCTATGACACGGCATATAGGACAAGAAGAGTTAGATCACTGTAGCCTACAATATCTCTAGATGCATTAACTGCTTTTTTTTTAGCTGCTTTAACAGCTTTGTGAGACAGTGGAGTCCTAACCGCCACATAATCCAGTTTGGCTGAAAAGTAAGCAACAGGTCTCAGTTTACCACCATGATCTTGTAACAATAGTGATGTCGTGCATCCTGATTTCTCATCAACTCTTTGTGTGAATTATCTGTTTGGATCTGGTGTACCTAATGTGGGTGGGTGTTGTAGAACTATTTTTAAATTCCTTGTTATGCTTTGCAAGTCCAACTACTGTAAGTGCACTGTGGGCCGGAAGGCCCTTCCAATGAATTATAGAGCTTAAGAGAGCCTCGAGAATTGCATAATCTAGAATGAGCATTTTGCAGTAGAAACACATCCCCAGGAAAGATGTCAATTGTTTTTTGGTAATTGGTTTGGGTATGTTTTGGATGGCTTCAATTATTCTAGATTAGATTTTTTTGCCATTTGCTGAGATCAAATGACCTAAAAATTTCACTGCAGTTTAGTTAGGCTAGCCTTGTGTTCCTCCTTAATTAGGTGACAGAGTATTGTGTCCTTTTCATACTGTTATTTTGAAGGTGCCACTAAAAGACAATCATCTACATATTTAAGGAGGACCGTGCCTGGTGTCAGTGTCAACATTTGTCGGCTCGTTTTGAGAGCTTTATTGGCATAATGAACTGAAAACTGGAGTGATTCGAGCAATAACCTAAGGTTTTAATGGGTATTGAGCTTTGCACTGTCTAAATTCAGATTTGGGTACAATATGGACTTGAGGGTTCTATCATCAGGGCAGATCTCCACACCTCACTTAACTGGTACAACACAATTTAAGTTCATTTGATAGGCATTCATGTTTTTTTTTTACTGTAACTTACAGTGGGGTTAGAGATGACTTTCCAATCATAATAGCCTGTGGCTCGTCGCACCAAAGGTCTAAGTCCTACAACAACCTGTCAAGGCATGTGGACATAGATGTGTGGAGATGAGCCAAGCATGTTGAAAGGGTGTGGCTTTTTTTCTCTAACATTCACTGTAGTTAAATCAACTTCTACAACACAATAGTTCTGATCACAAAACAGTATTTTCAACACAAACAAGTCTATATTTTACAATGTTCTGAACTATTCTTCTTCATATTCTTTATCAGGTGACTCAGCATGTACTGTATTTATGCAGTGCACTGTCTAAATTCAGATTTGAGGATGCCTGCACCTGAATCTACTAGAAATTTCATGGGTTTTCATGGGTCACACAACATGAACATCTGCATTTTACTATAAGTAACATTAGAATGTTTTGCATAATTATCAGTAGGAGAATACTTGGTGTTTTGAATATAAAATTGGTGGCATTAGCTTTATTTTCTTATATCAGTATCAGAGTGTGGAGTTAGCATGTCTTCTTGCAAAGTATAGGAAATTGTAAAGTATAGGAAATCCCCTTTTTGGGAATATTCCCATGACCAGTGGTCAGTTTCACCACAGATTTAACAGTTGTTATTTCGCTCGCCCACAGTCTCGTCCTCAGAGCCCTCGTCCACAGAGCCCTTGTTCACCTCCATGCTCAGCTGGTGTTTGCTTCATCCTGTTTTTAAGTTGTGGATGAATATGGGTCTTCTGGCCTGGGCCCACCCTGGGAGAACTGACAGGCCAGGGGCTGTTTTTGGTAAACGCCAAAGGTTTGCAGGCATGTATGACAGGCGACTAGAGTCACTTGTCCTTCGTTGGGTGGATACATTTACCATGATGCGCTCGTCACTTTCAGTGGGCTTTCTGCATAACCAGGTGAATTTTCTTTAATGTGCGCTGGGGGTGGGCTGAGGGACAGAATCTGGGATGACATCCCTCTGGGTCTTTTTCTAAAACAGACTTAATACACTGAACAGATACATTATATGCAAGTTTATAGTCTTCATCTGTGATTTACTACTTTATTACATGCGTCAGTTGTCCACATTTCAAAAATCCACATATTATACTGTTTTAAGGACTGTGGCCGATAGTTATGGAACATGAACTTGACATTTGGATGACGACAAGACTCCAAAATAACATGTTCTTTTTTGCTTTTGCCGTTACACATTTTTCCCGTAAAGATTTACTGTACAAATAGCTGTAAATTAACCCTACCGATTTACTTCCGGAAGTTCCTTACGTTCAGCATATCAGATACAATGGCAGATTTTCTCAAAAAATCTAGCTAAAACGTATAACTCTATAAGGGACTCAAACCCCATTTATTGGTTATACACAGGTGGACTCAAACCACCTAGACAAAATCTAAGTTTTGTCCTACTCTCTGAAATTCAAAGATTAAAGTAAATTACTTACTGAATTGAATTTAGTCAACCTCGGTTTTGTCACACTGGAACTCAATCCTGCATTTCAGATTAAATAAAGCTTCCAGGGTGCCGTGCACTAAAACTCCCTGGACTCTCCCTTCATCTCAATCACAGGCTCCCATCAAAGATTGTGGTCTCGAAACAAGACAAGAGAGGATCTGGATAAGCAAAAGCAAAAAGGTTTATATCTGCGTAAGACGTCTTCTGTTACAAACACTCACACAGCGTCTGTAAGAGAGAGGCACCTTTCTTTATGTAGTTATTCGCACACACACGGACACACACACAAACACGATAGTATCTAGGATAGTGATGTCCTTGGAAAGGCAGGTAGCTTGGCACTCAATGATTATACACAAATGTGCTTTTGTCTTTATGTCTATAAGTTTCAGTTAATAGACAAAAAAATATATAATTTGTCTTCATTAAAAATTAAAAACTCATGCAGAGTTTAAGGCACATAGTATCAAGCTTTAAAATTTTTCCATAGCACCTTTTAAAAAATTTCACCTATATGGAAATTTGTGAGTGTTTGGAACATACATTTATCAGCACCCACTATGTACAGCTGTGCGTACACAACTGTGATAAATGTTGACTTCCTCAGGTGTTGGGGAGTTCTTACTCTGTAATTTAGACCTTCTTCTACAAACGCTTCGATAAGAGATGCCGCTGGTGCTTCCGGACTTCTTCTACTTCAAAACAATGCAACCCACTGTGTTCCTGAGGACATTAATGGCTTTATGGATGTTTTGATATCCAGGCTGAGGTCTATGTCTGTAAACAATTAGATGACACAAGTATGCACCTTTTTATGTCATCTTCAATTAATTGGATTAACCACAGGTGGACTCCAGTCACAGTCTAGTCAAACTGTAATTTTAACCTAATTTGAACAGCCAAGAGTATACATAGTAGTATACAGTAGTATACATGGTAATCTCCTTTTTTTTTTTTTTTTTTTTTTTAACAATGTGGCGGGAAAAGAATGTTGTCACTTTTCATCATGAATTACTGTGTGTGGCTTAATAGAGAAATAATTATTAAACCAAACTTTATTTGAACCTATAATACAAGAAAGTGTGCAAAAAGTTAATGGGGCTGAATGTTTTTTTAAGCCACTATACTCTATATTTACACAACAATTGGGTAATAAAGCATCTCATTCTGGCAGCATGGTGGCTTGGAGATTAAATTGTTGCCTTGCCTACAGGGGTTTCAGGGGTTGTGCATGCTTGGTTAGTTTCTTCAACAAGGTTTACAGATATGTTAGGTTAATGAGCATTTCACCCAGGGTATAACCAGCCTTGTGCCGGAAGTCAACAAAGCCACAAAAGAAGGGTGTGGTTGTCTTATGATAAGTTTATATATTATATTATATTATAAAATTAATTAACTAAACAATGTGTGTTATATTTTTGTGTTTCTATTTTCAGGGTGCAAGGCTAATTTGGCTGACATTGTGTTCCTTGTTGATGGCTCTAGTAGTATTGGTGATGCAGACTTCCTGAGGGTGAAGAAGTTTCTACACGATTTCATAGTGGCTCTTGATGTCGCTCCCAATAAAGTCAAAGTAGGAATCGTACAGTTTAGTAATAACCCCCAAGATGAGGTCCAATTGGGGCAGTATGCAGACCAAAATGACCTGCTGGAGAAGGTCGACAACCTTGGCCACTTAGGAGGAGGCACTGAAACTGGAAAAGCTCTCCAATTTATCGGAGACAATTACTTCACAAATTCAAGTGCTAGTCGAATCAGTCAGAGTGTGCCACAGATTGCTGTGGTGATCACAGATGGTGGCTCTGCTGATGAGATGAAGATTCCAGCCACGGAGCTACGGAGAAAGGGGGTGTTAATCTTCACCATTGGGGTTGGTAAAGATAGCATTACAGAGCTAGAGTCCATTGCTAACAAACCATATCAGCATTTTGTATTGAGTTTCAAAGACTACGAGGAGCTGGTAAAAGCCACAAGCACCATAGCAGACAAAGTTTGTATTTCTGCCGAGGCCCAACAGCAAGGTAATGTTTCAACGATTAGAAATAAACTTTATTCATCATCCACTTTAATAACACATTATAATATTGCAGTGAACCACTACTGAAACCAGGTCTTTTTCTATTATACTGTTATTGCTTTCAGCTCTAGCTCCAAAGTTCAAAGACGTGCTTGTGTTGGTGGACAGCTCCGTTGAACAGACCCAAAAGGTGACACAGTTCCTGAATCGCCTAGCCAATCAACTTAACGTGGGGAGTTCATCCAATCAGATGGCTTTGGCTCAGTTTAGTGAAAATGTTTCAGTGGAATTTCGTTTTGATGCTTACAAAAGTAAAAGTCAAGCACTTGCACTTATTCGAAAATTTCAACTCCGAGGCACTGGACAGCGCAAACTTGGCAAGGCGATGGATTATGTGCGCACTCACCTCCTCACCCCTGAAGCAGGCAGCCGAATTGCAGAGGGAAATAAGCAGTATCTACTGATCGTGAGCAAAGGAGATTCACATGATGATATACACAAAGCACTTCGTACATTAAAAGATGAGGAAGTGACTGTTGTCAATGTGGACTTCAGCAAAGAACTAATCCTGCTCAAATCACCTGGTTTACCTGGACGACCTGGTCTAACTGATTCTGCTCCCGCAGTTGGGGTACCTAGCTTAAAAGGAGTTTCTTTTGTACATAATGCAAGAAACAAAAATGCTGTAGAATTAACACAAGATGTGAAGACTATCATTGAAACTAAGGAAACGGTGCAAGTAACTGGAGGTCAGATTGTCTTTGTTTTCAGTCACATGTCAAAATGATTATCAGAAATAACATACATTGTTCACAACTAATATTTAAATCCTTTACAAATTAATTAGATTAATGATCTTTTTTTTTTCACAGACTGCAAGTCAGCTCCAGTGGCAGATATAGTGTTTATTGTGGACGTGTCAGACAGCATTGGTATTTCAAACTTCAGACTGGTTCATAACTTTCTTCACCGCATGATTAATGGGCTGGAGATAAGTTCTGATGGAGTGCGGGTTGGAATGGTGTTATACAGTAACACACCCACAGCTGACTTCTACCTAAACACTTTTGATAACAAAGACGACATCCTGCAGTACATTAAACTTTTACCCTTTAAGGGTGGGGAATCCAAAACTAGCAAGGCATTAAAGTTTGCCAGAGAGAAACTCTTCACCAATGAAACGGGCAGCCGACGTGATGTAGGAGTGCAGCAGATTGCTGTGGTCATAACTGAGGGAGACTCCCTGGATAATGTCACAATACATGCAACAGAGCTACGGCGAAGTGGAGTTCAAGTCTATGCTTTGGGAGTCACGAAAGATAATGTAGAGCGGCTGAAAGAGATTGCATCTTATCCTCCTGCGAGGTTTGTTTTCAGTGTGGAAAGCTTTGCTAAGATTAATACAATGGAAAAAATTCTAAGGAAGACCCTATGTAACAATATTGTCCGTTCAGCAGTTGACAAGTCTGTTAGATACACTTTAAAGCAAGGTAAGGTATTACACATTCACCCTGATAAATCATAACAACTAGTGCAAACCACTTTACTCACAACTCAGAAAGCTCAGATTCTGTTTACATTGGTTTTTACCTAAACTCATTCCCGTGCTTCAGCTTAGAAAAATATGGATGCATCCAGAGTAAGGTTGTGCTTGTATGGCTATTTTTTGTCACAATGTCACATTAGCATATTATGAAATTTATGAACATTTAGAACATTTTTCACTGAATAATTACTTAAAACTAGTAACAACCACTTGCAACATGCAGGGTGGGTCAGGTCAGGACAGGTTGCCTTCTGAGTACAATTTATTCCATTATCAAAAGTGTTAAGTTTTTCTCCTGCGATAATTAGTTTGTTTGTTTGTTTGAACAACTATGACATTAATACATATTATAATTTTTAGGATGTGTCCAGACAGAAGAAGCAGACATCTATTTCCTAATTGACCATTCTGGAAATATTTATCCATCAGACTTTCAGGACATGAAAAAGTTAATTCTTGAGTTTTTGCTCATGTTTAGTATTGGACCAAAACAGGTCCGTGTGGGGGTGGTGAAATTTGCCAGTGACCCCACACTAGAGTTTCGACTGGATGAATATAATGACAGAGCCTCTCTTGAAAGGGCTGTGGACGGCATTCAGCAGATAGGTGGAGGCACACAGACAGGAGACGCTCTGTCCTTCATGATCAACCTCTTTAAGAAAGCTGAAAAGACTCGTGGCACTAAGGTTCAAGAGATTCTCATTGTCATTACTGGTGGAAAGTCTCAGGATGAAGTGAAAGAGCCAGCAGCAAAGCTGAGAGCACAGGGGGTGACCATCTACGCCATTGGAGTGAAAGGTGCAAATGAACTAGAGCTTCTTGAGATAGCAGCTGATCCAAAGAGGATATACTTTGTCACCAACTGTGATGCACTTAAACCCTTCAAGAAAGAAATTGTTACTGATATTTGTTTACATGGGGGTAAGGATGTCAAATGTACATTTAATTAGAGTTGAATAATAATATACGTAATAAATCTTATATTTAATAGATGCATTGACTATCAAGTATTTCTCTTTTTTGTAGCCTGCAAGACAATGTTGGCAGATGTCATCTTTTTGATTGATGGTTCAGGCAGCATTGACTCTAAAGACTTCTCAAAGATGAAGAAATTCATGAATACTATAATTTCAAAGTCTGTAATCGGCAAGGATAGTGTACAGGTCGGAGTAGTGCAATTTAGCTCAGACTCAAACGCTGAATTTTCCCTTAACAAATTTTCCAACAAAGATGAAATGCAGCAGGCCATTAACGATATGGAGCAACAGGGTGGTGGGACTATGACTGGCAATGCACTCCGATTTGTGACAGAGTACTTTGATCCACAACAAGGGGGTCGTCCCAGCACTCCACAGATTCTCATTGTGATCACGCATGGTGAATCTCAGGATGCTGTTGCTCAGCCTGCACAAATCCTCAGAGACAAGGGCATTACAATATACTCCATAGGAGTACTTAATGCTAACAGCACA
>JAAGKR010009211.1:0-27536 GCA_011419295.1 Clarias macrocephalus | reverse complement strand
AACCGAAAATGTAAGCATAACAACAATAAGCAGAATAGCACTTTTTGTTTATTGATGGACAATTAGAAACTTAAAACGTATAGCTGACTGTAATAAAGTGTTAACATTGGAGACCCCTTCCAAAAAGTTTTATTACAAAAAAATTTAAAGAAAAAAGCAGGATTCCAGGACTGATGCATAGACTTTGTCTCGACAAGAAACAAATTGAATAACATCCAGAGAAAATTTAGATTGCACTGGTGAGGTCAGGGTTAGCATCCAGCGGCTGTTGCTACCTTGGACATAGTTAGGGGTGTTTATATTCCACCTCAGGTGAATAGAGACAGTGCCTTATGTGAACTACATGAGTCCCTCCGTCAACACCAAACGGCCAAACTTCCACCAACACATTACTTGACCCACCAGGTGCAAAAGGACCTACTGTACTAGCATGCGCTACATTGGTTTAAAGCAATAAGACATGCCACTTTCTTAGTCAATGCTATTTTTTATCAAAGTCTCAAACAGGAAGCTCTAGTTCAAGACTCAAAAAAACATTCTGATAACATCAGTAAGTTTAGAGGAGTGGATGTCAGGGTTATTGGGAAATTGATGTGTGATACAGCCAAAAAAAAAAAAAAAAAAAGAATAAGAAAAAAGAGGTTTTGCAATGGTTGTCAACCTAACAGCTCTTGTGTTTCTGCTGTCAAGGACAATGGACACCAAGAACAAGTTTGTTCATGGAGATAATCAACCAAGACAAAGGTGTTTATAGTGGACTTTACACGTTTACACCTTAGTGCAGAAGATCCAGCAATGTTTATACCACACCATAGTTCTTTTTATTTTTTATTTTTCCCCGGATTTTTCTCTACAGTAATTTAGTTTTATCCAATTCCTCCCCGTCACTAGGGGGCTCCACATTAAGGCTACTACTTCCATTCAGTCCGGAGGGCCGAAGATTATCACGTGTTTCCTCCAAACCACGTGACGCCAGCCGACCGCATCTTTTCGAAATGCTTGCTCTCGCACCGTTGGGTAACGCACTCCGAGGACAGCGATATCCGCTCCTTCCGGTGGCGTGAGCTCACATATGCCCCTGATTGGCTGTAGGGCCGTGATTAATGTGGGAGCGCTAAGTACCTCTCATCCCTCCCCTCTGAGAGAGCTCGGCCAATCAGCTCTCTCTAGACCTCCGGCTACGAGAGGTTCATCATCACCCGGGAACCGAATTCGCGATCTCCGTATGATAGGGCGAGCGCTTTACCACTCGGAGGCCTGAGCCAATTTTGATCAAATTACTGTAGAGAAAAATCCGGGGGAAAAAAAAAGAACTATGGAGTGGTATAAACATTGCTGGCCCTTCTGCACTAAGGTGTAAACGTGACAGAAACTGACTGTGTGATGTGAAATTTTCAGAAATTGTCCAATCTCTCCCTGGAGCTCTGTTCTTCCTAAAAGGGTGGAAGCTTCTCTCCTGCTTTATGCTGAAGTCCACTATAAACACCTTTGTCTTGCTGATGTTCAGGAGAAGTTTCACGGCTAAGGTCAGGGCTATGGGGTGATGGTCATTGATGCAGGTGAGCTGAGGTTTCTTTGGGGCAGGAACTATAATAAATTGTTAAAAGCATGTTTGGATTACCAATGCGCCAGGGAAAGGTTGATTATCTCCATGAACAAACTTGTTCTTGGTGTCCATTGTCCTTGACAGCAGAAACACAAGAGCTGTTAGGTTGACAACCATTGCAAAACCTCTTTTTTCTTATTCTTTTTTTTTTTTTTTTGGCTGTATCACACATCAATTTCCCAATAACCCTGACATCCACTCCTCTAAACTTACTGATGTTATCAGAATGTTTTTTTGAGTCCCTGAACTTCATTTAAACTAGAGCTTCCTGTTTGAGACTTTGATAAAATTCTCCGCCCTCCATAGTTCTAAGGAACTTTTGTACCTGCACTATTATGAGCATCGTCCTGCCTGGTTTGGGAACACCACCAAGCAACAAGAAGATAGTGTACCAAACTTCCTTACCTGCACTCAATCTATAGTAAGCTCTACTCGACCAAGGCCAGGATGATGGCAGATAGAAGGACCTCAACCATCTGAACAATGGACTCTTATCTCTGTTGAGCAGCTTTTATAAGAGCAGCTTTAATGATCGTCCTGGCTGTAGGGCAGATCACAGGTTTATGGGGCTCCTGAACGGTTCGAAGCTTCACCCAACCAACTGTGGCCAGGTGTTCATGCTGGTGTCACGTCTCCATTGGCTGGTGCTTGATCTCTCCTGGCCACAGTCGGTTGTCATTGAACCCTCAATCTCAAGACGACAGGGTGAATGCTGTTCTGTCGAGAAGCCCCATTAGCCTGTAATCTGCCCTACGCTCATCAAAGATGCTCTTATAGAAAATGACTTAAGAATTTAACAGCATGGTTGTAGGACAGTTTCTCATAGTTCACCTGTTCCTCTTTGCTGTTTATGATCACCAGGTCGGCGCCCTTATCGATGCAGTCCTGTCTGCTGTCAGTCCAGGTCTTCTTTGATGGGATGTAGTAACTACTGGAGCCGAATCTTGTCCATCCGGCGTTTACCTGTGCATCTGAGCACATAGTGGAACTTGTAGCATCAATTGTAGCATATAGTTTGTTTTAGGCTTAAAAACATTCACTCACGGAAATCATCCAGCTGGTTTTGAAGTTCGTCTTTCTCTCTCAGTAACTCGTCCATCTCGATCCTTATGTTGTCGTTTTTTAACTTTAGTGATTTTAATTCATTCTTCAGTTGCTGGACTTCTTTAGCTTCTTTTTGCTCCACCTCTGCAATCAGGCTGTTATAACCAGGCAGCAGCTCGTCTCTCTCTCCAGTCTGATTGTAACAGGTAGCGTTCTTTTCCTGGGAATCAACTGCAAGTATCGGTGTTCTCTGGTCAGTACAAAATGCCAGGCATTCCCTGATTAAAATACCTACTTGTTCCACTTCGGCTTCAATTCCGAACCTACCGTGCAGCCTCAGGACGATGTTAAGAGTCGCCTGAACAATACACATCACCCCGAGACATAACGCAGTCATCCAGAACGATCCTAAAAGATTCACAACGTACAGGTTTCTACAGTATCTTTCTTTGTGTCTCTTTATACAGTACAGTATAGATACGCTTTCATACCTCTGTACTGGGCTGCTCTCTGTTTCCTCTGGAACTGACGCCATTCTTTACGAATATCAATTTCCAAATCTGATGCCATAGCGGACGGGAAATCTGAATCTGTCAGGGGATTTGTAGGCAGGCTGACTCGCACAGGAGTCTGGATGTGTGTGTGTGTGTTTGTATAAAAGAGAGACAGAGAGAGACAGAGAGCTACATGTTGCGCTATAATTGGTTGGAGATTGTGTAAGATTTAGTGCCGGCAAAGAGTAAAATACGCAATGTCTGTCACTCAGGATGACGGAAAGCTGCTTGTTCTGCACATCTGAAATCGGGTTCATCAGTTGTCTGATGGTATCTGAGGATCAGGCGGTGATTCTAGATCATAGTGCGGCACATTAAAAAGAATGAAAGACGAGAAGGAGATAGGAAGAGCTTTGCAGGTTTATATGAACATAAAGGGGAATATTTAGTTTTAGGGTAAAATCATTTCAAATCAAATCAGGTTCATTAAAACTAAAAAAAAAAAGTTGCTCTTTGATAACGAAAAGTCTTTTCTGATTGGCCAAAAGCAAAAACATTTCGAAGGCAATGTCTCTGCACTGATGACTGGATCACAAGGACATTCAGATTTAACAGATTAAAATAACTTTTGTGTGACATTTATACAAAATAAATAAATATATATATTACAAAAAGTCACACACTGCAGCTTTAATGTGCTCCTGGTTCTACATTGTTGAACATATTGTACTGTATTGAACACCAGACCAGATGCCCCTAGTGGTGACACATGCACTTACAGAGGGCTGTTTATTATTTTTTTTAATTAAACGCTGTAGTTCATTAAAGAGTGTCACTAATACTGTGGGGTCAAAAGTTTGAAAGCTGCTCTTTAAGCACCTCGAATGACACTGCAGATCAGATATGGTGTGTGTGTGTGTGTGTGTGTGTGTGTGTGTGTGTGTGTGTGTGTGTGTGTGTGTGTGTGTGTATGAGTGTGTGGTTGTGTGTGTGCACCGCGCATGTGTGAGTGGTGAGAGATTGTGTTAGATAAAATTCTGCGACAAACAGGAAAATGAACCTTTTTTTTCTTCTTCTTCTTCTTCATGATGTACAACTGCAGATCTAAGCATGCGTAAACACCCACTGCTGTACATTTCAGCATGGACAGACTTGAATTCTGTCCTGGAATCTTGGAATCTTTTTTTTTTTTCCCCAGACATGATGTCACCCACTTTTATTATAACTTTTTTTTTTTTTTTGAATAATTATTTATATTAGGAGTAAAAAATGAAGCACTGTCATCTTGCACCTCCAGGGTCCGGGTTCGATTTCTGCTGTCTGTGTGTGTGAAGTTTTCGCCATGGATTCTTGGTGGGTGGGTTTGCTCCGGGTAATCTGGTTTCCTCTCACAGTCCAAAAACAGGCAGGTTGGCTTAATTAGCGTTCCCATATTGCCCGTAGTGTTTAAATGAGTGTGTGTGTGTGTGTGTGTGTGTGTGTGTGTGTGTGTGTGTGTGTGTGTGTGTGTGTGTGTGTGTGTGTCTCCTGGGAGAGGCTATAGGCTCTCTGTGACCTTGTATACAGGATAAAGTGGTATAGACGTGAGTAAGTGCATAATGAACTAAAAGTTTCACATGATTCACATTCGGGTCATGATTATACTGTAGTTAAGTATTAAGTATTATCTTATATATGCTTATATAATTACTTATATAATTAAATATTATCTTATATATGCTTGTATTTAAGTCCTGGTTTCTTTTAAGGTAAAAAAAAAAAAAAAAAAACGTTAAGAGATCTCAGATCTGCAGAATAGACGTTTTTTTTCTCCCTGTTCGTTACATCATTTTATCCGGCACGATCTCAGAGCTCAGATTACAATCACAGAGCAACACACAGACACACATACTGTACTGTAGACACAAACCAGAGCTGGTGAGCCGGTCTAATAGAAAAAGAAAAGAAAGAAAAAAAAGTGTGTGAGTGGGTCTCCCCAAGGTGTTACAAGATTCAACCACGCCGTTATGGTAACTGTGGTTATCCGAAGACACCAGGGTTCCCCCGTCATTCCGAATCAGTGCTGATTTTATGATAAGATCTAAGGAATGAACGTATGACTTTCAGTAACTGCTCATTAACAAACTAATTAGAGATATAATGCATTTATTTAGGAGCACAGTGAAACATACAGAAAACAAGAAAATATGTACTAAGATCAAGATATTACTATACACACCTAAAGAATTAATCAATGGTCATTCAGCTACAAAGGACATATTTCTATTGTGTTTGTGAGCTACCATCGAAAATCTTTCCTCTTTCCTTTTTCTTGAAAGAATCAAATGGAAATCGTCTTTTCACAGATCCAAAAATTACGGATGGAGCACGAATTATCGTTCCATTTGTTCAAGAGAGTAAAATCTTCTGGACTGAGGCCAGTCTCAACACAGTGCTCTTTACCTTCAGAATTATTGGACTCCCGAGTAAACCAGTAGCTGAAAACACACACACACACACACACACACACACACACACACACACACAATTACGCAATGGTCAGTGGTGCACCGTCCACCCACTTCCTCTCGCCCTCCTTTTCTCGGTCACTCAAACCGATCCAAGCAATCTTGCCTCTTATTAACCTCTCAGTGAAATCCTGTTCAGGTAGAACTCATTACGGTAACATCAATTTTAATCCATTTAAGAGAATCAGAAAGATCACACCAAGCACTACTGTACAGACATGTGCAAAAGTTTGTGCCCCTCTTTTACATTTTTATGTAAACAGGTCTTGCTATTAGGCAAATACAGCCTCAGACGAACAACGCCATATAACCTTTTTGTTCAATGTGCCATTATTAATTTAACAATAATAATGTGGGCAAAATACAAATACTAAGTACCCCTTACTGCTTCTACACGATTTAAGAGGCTAAAAGTTGCAGCCAGGTGCTGCTGACTAACATCAGTCCTTGATTAACTGATCATCTGCAGATGTGCAGGCCTCTATAACAGCAGACGTTTTGGGCAGTTTGCTGGTCTGGAGCATTCAGGTGTGTGTTAACACAATCCCAAAAGGGAAAAAGCCAACGGTCTTAGAGAAGCAGTTGCTGGGGCACATCATTCTGGAAAAGGTTTAACCTTAGAGTTCGAAGTGGAAAGCATTCAAGGCCATCTTTCCTAGGCATGGACGTCCCAGAACATTCCCCCCAAGGTCAGAAAGTACAACTCTCAGAGAAATAGAAAAAAAAACAAAGAGCGACTGTACATCTCAGACCCTACAGGCCTCATTGAGCATGTTAAAGGTTCACGACAGCACACGTAGAACAAGTACAGATTGCTTGGAAGGGTTACCAGTCTAAAAACAACATAGAAGCACGACTGAAGTTTACAAAACCTGCATCTGAACAACGTGGTGGCGGGACCTTCACAGAGCTTTGCGTAAGCGAACGCCCAAAAACCACAATTAACTAAAGCAATGTTGGAAGGAAGAATGGACCAAATGATGATGTGTGAGACTGATAAAGTCATACAGGAAACCATTACTTCAGGTTATTGTTGCTAAACATGGAACTCCAAGCTAATGAATCAGGGGGTACTTAGTATTGCCCACATGCTTTTTCTGTTGTTGTTGTTGTTGTTGTTGTTGTTTTTTTCAGATTGATAATCAGCAATAAAGGCCATTGCTCATGTCTTTCCCTCTTGTCATTGTGTTAAAACACACCTGAATGCTTCAGACCAGGCCAAACTTACCTTGACCCTTAAATCCTATGGAAGCAGTAGGGATACTTAACATTGCCCACATGGTTTTTCTTTTTGGCTTAATTTTTGTTTAACAAATAACGGCACGATCAAAACGTTATATGGTACTATTTATCTGAGGTTGTCTTTGCTTAATACTGAGGCCCGCTACAATTAGATGATTTTTTATTATGTTTTTACACACAAAAAAATATGGAATTGATAGAGGGGTCACTAACTTTTGCCCATGACTCAAGCACAGGTGTAATTATTGATAAATCTCACCTGTTCCTCTCGGCTGTTTATGATCACCAGGTCAGCGCCTCTCTGTCTGCAGTCCTGTCTGCTCTCATCCCAGCTCCTCTGCTGAGCAGACATGTAGTAAAGACTGGACCTGAAGATGATCCACCCACGTTTCCTGATATCACCAGCTGTTCTTAGAATAGATTAGGGTTTGTTTAGGAACGTCTACCAAAACCCAGTGTGAAAGTACTGTAGCTAAACTTACATGTTAAATTAACATGGCTCTATCTTAGTAGCCAGTCAGATATAAGCTAACTGATAAAACAAACTACTAGCAGATAACCTAGCATTAGGCTAACAACTGTGTAAGTCAGGTTTGATATCAAGTTAGCAAACATTAAGAGACATAACATTGTGGAACCAAAATCACTGGCCTTAGGTGAAACAATACACCATGTATTATATTTTGGTATTAAATTAATAAGCCATGTTAGCTAACAAGTATTAACTATACTTTGTATTTACACTCGTTAGTCAGGTTTACTCACAAGTTAGCACACAAACCAGGCTAAGTATAACCTTTTGCATTTAAAAATCATTAACCAGGACAACTACAGTAGCAAGTTAGCAAATTTTAGGCTACACATAACATTTTTTATGTTGTTTAAAATAATTATCCACATTAACTAACAAGTTAGCAAACATTAGGCTAAGTACTATATTTAAGATTTATTAGATGGCCAGGTTAATTAGCAAGTTAGCACACACTAGGCTAAGTATTTTGTTATTAAAATAATTTGCCATGATAACTAGCAAGCTAGCAAGGATTAGGCTTAAAATGATAATTTGTTGTTAAAATAATTAGGTGTTAACTAGCAAGTTTACCAACATTAGGCTAAGTATTACATTTTGTTAGTAAAATAATTAGCCATGTTCAGTAGCAAGTTAGCAAACAGTCAGCCTAAGTATTATATCTTGTTATTAAAATAATTAGGCATGTTTACTAACGTAAATATTTTGAATTTGAAATCATTAACCAGGTCAACTAGCAAGATAGCAATCATTACACTAAATATTATACCGACTGTGTAATAATATTAATTAAAAACCCGGCAATTTGGGTTAGCAATAAACTGAATTTAGCCATGAGGTTCATAGCAAGTTATTACATATAAACATCTATTAAACTACGTCAAATGAGCGCTGAGGTTCTCCAGCAAGGGTGTTTTTTCCCCACATGCTCATTCAGTAGATTAGCAATGAGTCGGCTAATTCTGTCCATGTCTCTTCTCACCAAGGAGTAAATGTTTTCTGTTCATGAACAAAAGAAGTCAGGTTGGAAAGTCTTTTCTGGATTTCATCTCTCTCCTTCTGTAGCGGATCTCTCGCTTTACCCAGGTTGATGTAGTTGGTGTTTAACTGTTTTTTCTCCTTGACAAGGCGTCCGTACTTGCTCCGGAGCTGCTTTGTGACTACAGACAGCGTGTGATTGTCGCAGTTCATTACTGAAAGCTCCGTATCCACCTGAGGCGTAACTGCGGATCCAAATCAAACTGTACCACTTAAACCCCCTTTTATTCTACATTTTGTACTGCAATTTAAAACTAACCATGTAATATCCGGTAATGCTAATCTTATTGACCAGAGGTCCTACCATGATTGCACAAATGGGAATAAATACAATGGTCACCATTGGCCTCCACGGTCCGTAGTTGGACTGCAGAGGTTCCTAAATGGATGGATGGAATACTATAGTGTAAGTAACACCATTGATGTGATGACTGACGGTAGAGCCTCAGGACGATGTTGAGAGTTCTCTTACGATACACACCAAACCGATACACACTCCAGCCACTATGAATGCTCCTATAATACAAAACCAGATTAAAAACAGAGGATTTGCAGACCTACAGCAGCAGTTGTATCTTCTTATAGAGCAAAAAAAAAATTAAGCAGTGGCCCTGTCTTTTCATACACACTTATATACTATAAGTTCTGTTCTTACGTCTGTTCTGAGAGTCGTTGGCAGGCGAGGGAGACGGCGTTTTCTTCATCTCCTTTACATTCAGGTAATTGGGAGGTTCCTGCACGTCCATATCCTTAGTAACAGGCATCATGCGGTCCGGTGTGAAGAAATGTGCAGTGTCCTGTCCTGTCTATGTGGCTTAGTGTCACAACGTTGCACAAGAGCTGAAAAGCAGGAACTGAGAGCGATGATGCAACCCGAGGAGGAAGCCGACTTTCTTCAGCAATAACCGCATTAGTGAAGACAACCTCAAGAAAGTTTGGTTTTCATTTTTTATTTTTTTTTATGTACGATTTGTGTGTAAGAATCTGTATAAGATTTGAGTTCCATGAGCAGTTCAGGACATGAAATGAGTTTTGTAGACGTTTAAAGGAAAGCACTAGAATGATTCCGAATCCCTGACGAGATGCACACTCGGGGGTGGGGGGGTTCACATCCTCAGTGAACAACTGTGACTACACAGACAATGAGAACACAACCTTGTGAATCATGCGCATGATTCCATACTTTAAAATACTGTTCAAAATTCAAGTTGTCATATATATTTTAGCCTCCTCTCACATTCCACCACATACTCTATTTCACAATTTCACAATGCCTAATGGAACTGCTTACATCATGCTTGTAGGAAATCTGCGACCTGTGATGCACTGAGTTTCCTCTCCTAAGACGGCGTTCATCGGTTTGTTTTCTAGGCTGACGCATTACTGGGCCAATCACTTCTCTTACTAAGGCAATACTAAGTACGCCATTACTGCTTCCACAGGATTTAAGAGGGCAGCCGCTTCCTGCTCATCATCAGCCCTTGATGAACTGAACATCACCTCTATAAAAGCAGAGATTGTAACAGTCTGGAGCATTCAGATGTGTGTTAACACAATGCCAAGAGGGAAAGACATAAGCATTGGTCTTAGAGAATCAAATGTTCATTCAAGACAGTTTCCAATCTTCCCAGGAGTGGACATCCCAGCACATCCTCCCCAATGTCAGAACGTGAAAAAAAAAACCCAAAGCCTCGTCTGTCTAAAAAGAGGGTGGAAAACTGACTGAGGTTCACAAAACCACAAAACAATGTCCTATGGACAGATGAGACCAAAGTGAAGTTGTTTGGCCTTAACGCCCAGTGCCATCTTTGGCGAAAACCAAACAACATTTTAGCAGAAATATCTCATACCCACTCTTGAGCACGGTGGTGGAGGGGTGATGAATTGGGTTGGTTTGCAACCACAGGACCAGGAAACCTTGCAGTCATCGAGTCCACATTGGACTCCTGTGTATAATGGAGCATTCAAGAGGCAAATGTCAAGCCATCTGTCCGACAGCTAAAACTTGGAGTGTGGAAGCGCCCGATGCACGCAAATGAAGAGCGTGAGACAAAGAACGAGACATGACAAGATCAGGGAACAAAGCATTTTATTTTTTTAAAGGAAGACTGGACTGGACAATCAGCTTTAAGAGGCTGGGAAGATGAGAGAGACCTACAGTCGGCAGTACTGCAACCTACCGAATTCCCTACTGCCGTTAAACAACAAGAAACAAGTAGAAGAAGAAGCTAAAACTCGAAAGTGAGTCATGAAACATAAAGCTGACATGTGATATGACTGGCTAAAATTAAATACAAGTATGATCATCTTTACTGTATTCAGATTTTAATTTAATAATTTGATTTATTGTCAACAAAGTTTGGAAGAATAAGCATGTACCAAATAGTAAAGTAATGAATTAAAGAAATTTCACAAATAGTATAAAGTATATAAAAGTATAAAAGTACTACAGTATATCTAATATTTTAACAGTACTGATCTCAGCACAGTTCTCATCATTGTGGTTGGTTCACCTCAGTTCCTGAAACCAAGACAATAAGATTTTGTATTCAATTGCTTCATTTCTACGACTTTAACTCAATGATCTCATTCTGTCTTCATTCAAATTCCTAATAAATTATACCAGAAGTAACATTATTGTGTTTACCCACCTGATGCTGTCTCAGATGTACAAACAAGAAATTAAGCGCATTTCTTTTATATAAACACATGATTTACTGCTTCACTGATTAGGCCATTAATATCTTCTTAACACCTAAATCGGAAGGCCCTATTTGGTATTCAAACGAAGGTCTCTACAACATCTCAGTCACGTTAAACCATCTTGCTGTCACCATGGCGTCATTTGGGGTTCAGTCATGAAAGACATGGTGCCATGGTTTTAATTTTATGCTTGAATGGGTTGTATTTGCACCACATCTAATTGAACAGAAGGTGGCAGTATGACTTAAGTAGATTACCCAATCTGACCTCCAGACAGTTTTTACTGTACATGTTTTCTGCAGAATTCCAAATGATCAAGTGTTGATTTGCTTGTGGCTCTAGGGCAGTGGTGGCTCGAGCCACTGTTGGGTCATTGGGCAAGGCTCTTTACTCTGTGCCCATAAACAGTATAATACCAAAAATCTGAGGGTATCCTCAGTGCCAGTCTAATGCCTTGAGAAAAAGGTGGGTATCAGTAGGACGGACATAAAACCTGTGCCAATAACTTGAGTTTTGAATGATCCGATGTGGCAACCCCAAGAATGGTACAAAACCCAAAGAAAACAAAACAGAAAATCCACATGCCTCTGGTGGGAAGTCTTAGGGATCATCCCAATGCTTGCTGAAGCACCAGAGGGCCACACTGGTTCCAACCTCTTACTCCTTACCAAACATTCCCTTTATATTACTATATTATAAACAAGAGTTAGGTATAACGCCTTACTGTGTCAAAGAGCTTTTTGATTTTGTAACGGGTCCTGTCATTTTGCATGGGTGGCAATACAGACACACGGACACGAGACGAGATCCTATGGGGAAAGGGGTGATTTTATTTTAAAAAAACGCATAAGGAGAAGGGTTAAAGGAGGAAGGAAGGGAAAAAAGCTGAGGATTTTTAACTCTGATCCATTAACATTGAGTATAACCAGCCGGCCCGACCTGGCAGCGTCGCAGATTCTCGAACCTGCAGAAGGGAGGGAACCCTATGTAGGGAGCCTACGGAGATGGGCGAGGAGTGACAAGAGGTTGAGGCGCAGACTATAATTTCTATTATGGCTACTCTCTCATTAACTTCTCATAAACAAATTTGAGATATAATGTATTTACAGTGGAACCTCGGATTGCGAGTAAAGCGGTTTGTGAACGTTCGGCAAGACGAGCAAATTTTTGTAATAAGTTTTGACTTTGTCTTTGTTTACGAATACTGAGTATCATGTAGCACGCATGCGCTTCTTGTTTTGACGTCACGTGATCGCAACCGAGCCAACAGTATCTCTCTCGCACGTGCTGCAGAATTGTGGGGAATTGTGGGTAAATCTGAAAAAACAGTGTTTCCGTTGTGTGCGCCCGAATAAGAGAGGAGGAAGAGTTATTGTGTAAGACACACACACACACACACACACACACACATACACAGTGCCTGTGCACTTATCTGTCTGGATTTATTTATACTTTTTGCAAATGTAAAGTGCAAGTTAATTTGTTTTATTATTATTTTTTTTGTATTTGTTTTTTTATTAATTATTTTTATGTATTTGTTTTTTTGGGGCTGTGGAACGATTAATTTGAGTTTCCATTATTTCTTATGGGGAAATTCGATTGATTTACGAGTGTTTTGAAATATGAGCCAACTTGTGGATCAAATTATGATCGCAATCCAAGGTTCCATTGTACAGTGTAGTACACTACACAAAGTCTACACTAATGCCGTCTAACAGCAGTGTCGGACATGAATTACAGAAAATATAAGAATATATATATATATATTTTTTTTAAAAATATATATATATAAAAAAAAAGAATGTTCCGCTAAAATTTACATATTGCCATTGTGTTTGTGAGCTAACTTCTAAAATCCTTTCTTTTACAGAGACTCAAAGGGGAATTACTTTCTCACAAATCCACCAATTATAGACGGAGCATAAATTATCATTCCATGTGCTTATGATATCTCTTACACGTCGTCCATCAACCGGTTTATAACCAGTCTCAACGCAGTCCTCATCTCCATTCAAATTACTGGGCTCCAGAGTCCACCAGTAGCTGAAAGCACACACACACACACACACAGGAAATCAGCACATCTACAGCTTCATATTAAAAGCAAATCATAAACAGATGAGCAGTTCGGTGAGTTCTTACTCTTCAGAGTTCTTGCTCAGTAGTGTACCGTCCACCCATTTCCACTCGCCCTCCTTTTCTCGGTCACTCAAACCGATCCAACCGCTATTTCCTCTTCTTATCATCTCGATAAAGTCCTGTTGGATTAGAACAACTCATTATGCTAACATCAGTGTTAATCCACCTGAAGGAATCAGAAACATCTTACCAAGACCTAGTGCAGGTATTACGCTTTTAAATCTCACCTGTTCCTCTCGGCTGTTTATGATCACCAGGTCGGCTCCTCTCTGTCTGCAGTCCTGTCTGCTCTCAGTCCAGCTCTTCTGATCAGTAGACATGAAGTAAAGACTGGACCTGAAGCTGATCCACCCCGGCGTCCTGATATCACCAGCTGTTCTTAGAATAGATTAGGGTTTGTTCTTTTAGCGAAGTCTACCAAAAAACAGTGTGAAAGTACTGTCGTTAAACTTACATGTTACATTAACATGGCTCTATCTTAGTAGCCAGTCAGATGTGCGAATGTGTCAGGCCAAGTATTAGATTCTACCAGTAAAAGAAACTACTAGCAGATAACCTAGCGTTAGGCTGACGACTGTGTAAGTCAGGTTTGATATCAAGTTAGCAAACATTAGGCTAAGTATTATATTTTGTTAGTAAAATAATAAGCCATGGCAAGTTAGCAAGTTAGCAAATACCACACTAAGAATTATATGTACTTATGTTATTATGTTATGTTACTAGAATAATTAGCCATTTTAACTAGCAATATACAGTAGCAAACACTAGGTTAGCTAATATAATTGTTATTAAAATAATTAGCCATTTGAAATAGCAAGTTAGCAAACATTAGGCTAAATAGTAAACTTTATTACAAAAATTAGCCATGTTAATTATCACAATCATTAAGTTTGCTCACAAGTTACCACACAAATCAGGCTAAGTATTAACTTTTGTATTTAAAATCATTAACCAGGACAACTAGCAAGTTATCAAACCTTAGGCTACGCATCACTTTTTTTTACATTGTTTAAAATTATTAACTAGCAAATTATCAAACATTAAACAAAGTACTTTAATTTGTTATTAAAATAGTTAACCTTGTTAACGTGCAAGTTAGCAAACATTACATTTTGTTAACAAATGAATTAGCCATGTTAGCAAACACTACTCTAAGAATTAAGTATACTTTGTATCTAGAATTAAATATTAGTCAGGTTTACACACAAGATAGCACACAAATCGGACTAGCATTACATGTTTATGGTCGAAGCACTGTGTATGAGGATAATTACTTCTTCTTTTTTTTCCACCTTTCAGGGCTTTTTGGGGTCTTAACATGCTCAAAAACTCGTGAACATTGGCAGAGAGGTTGGAATCTGCTGCCGTTAGGATGCCTGAGTGTCTTACATGAGATTTTGCTGCATGGCTCATACACACTTGCACGTATGCATATGAAACCCGGTACACTTTGCATGTCATGGGCTCAAGTCAACAGGAAGTCAGTTATTTTGGGTCGTTTGCCAATGGAATTTGACACTCTTCCCAAGGAATTTATATGATTGCCACCGAACCAGGCCAATGTGATTTATTGCTAACTCGCAAATTAGCAAAAATTAGCAAGCAATAAAATTATTGATATTTGATTCAATTTAGCAAGTTATTACATATAAACATCTATTAAACTGACGTTTATTTACGTCAAATGAGCGCTGAGGTTCTCCAGCAAGGGTGTTTTTTCCCCCACATGCTCATACAGTAGATTCTGTCCATGTCTCTGCTCACCAACATGTAAATATTTTCTGCTCATGAAAAAGAGAAGTCACTGACCGAGGTTGGAAAGTCTTGTCTGGATTTCATCTCTCTCCTTCTGTAGCTGATCTCTCGCTTTACCCAGGTTGATGTAGTTGGTGTTTAACTGGTCTTTCTCCTTGATAAGGTCTCTGGACTTGTTCTTGAGCCTCTCTATGACTACAGACAGCGTGTGATTGTCGCATCTCGTCAGCGAAAGCTCCGTCTCCACCTGAGGCGTAACTGCGGATCCGAATCAGAGTCACCTTGATCAAAATATAAGACATAAACATGCCAGAAAAGCACCATTGATGTGATGACTTACAGTAGAGCCTCAGGACGATGTTGAGAGTTCCCTGAACGATACACATTAGACCGATACACACTCCAGCCACGATCAATGCTCCTATAATACAAAACCACATCATGAACAGAGGATTTACAGACCTATAGCAGCAGTTGTATCTTCTTATAGAGCAAAAAAAAAAAAAAATGTAAACAGTTATTCAGTACACACATGAATATATACTATAAGTCCTGTCCTTACGTCTGCTCTGAGCGTCTTTGCTAGGCGAGGGAGGCGCCGTTTTCTTCATCCTTTCTACATTCAAGTAATTAGGAGCTTCCTGAATGTTCATATTCCGAGTCACAGGCATCGTCTGGTTCAATGCGAAGAAACGTATCGGTAAAAATCTATGCTTTTTATACACTGAGAGTCTTGTCCTGTCTGTGTGGGTTAGTGTCACGACGTTGCACAGAAGCTGCGAAGCAGGAACTGAGAGCGATGATGTAACCTGAGGAGGAAGCCGACTTTCTTCTGGAATGACTGCATTAGTGAAGACATTGACACATTTTGGCTTTGATTTAAAAAAAATAAAATAAAAATTATGTGTGATTTGTGTGTAAGAATTTTAGTTTCATCATCAGTTCAGGACGAGTTTTGTAGGCATATAACGGAAAGGACTTGCATGATTCTTATGAGTTGCGTTTTTTGAGGGGGAATTCACATCCTCTGTGATCAACTGTGACTAGACAGAAAATGAGGCCACAACATCGTGAATTGGGCGCATGACTGCATACTTTCCTAAAATTTCACAATAACATCTAGAATTCAAGGCAAGTCATATTTATTTTGTGGTCATATTTATTTTAGCCTCTTCATATGCTCCATAGCGTATTTCGTTTCACAATACCTAACAAAGCTGCTTACATCATGCTTGCATAGGAAATTTGCAGTGACCTGTGACGCCCTGAGCGCACTCCCTCGAGACGGTTTGTTTTCTAGACCGGTGCTTTACTGAATAAATCACATCTCTTACTTGGGCAATACTAAGTACCCCCTTAGTGCTTCCACAGGATTTAGGAGGGTAAGTTGTAACCATTAACTGATCGTCAGCAGGTATACAGATGTTTAATCTGGTTAGGTTATAAAACCATTTCCAAGCCATTTTCATTTTTTTTTACAGTGAGAAAGATTATACACAAGTGGAAAGCATCCAAGACAGCTGCCAATCTTCCCAGGAGCCCCAAGTGGACGTCCCGGCACATTCTCCCCAGGTTCAGATCATACAGTCGATGTTTCACTCAGAATATTTCACTCAGAGAAATACAGTTACATCTCAGACGCCACAGGCCTCAACAAGCATGTTAGACAGCACAATTAGAAGAAGACCGAACAAGTACTGTATGGTTTGTATGGATGAGCTGCCAGGAGAAAGTTCTTCTTTCTAAGAAGAAGAACATGGAAGCAGGAATAATGTTCACAAAACCGTAGGTGAACAAACAACAGGCCTTCTGGGACAATGTCCTATGAACAGATCAGACCAAAGTGGAGTTGCCTTAATGCCCAGTGCCAGGTTTGGCAAAAAAAACAAACTGGTCAATCATCTGAAGCACATCAGTAAATCTACATCAGATTTCCTGAGAAATAAAATAAGGGTGTATCAAAAAATTGCATTTGCACTACATTTAATTGAACAGGAGGTGGCAGTATGACTCAAGTAGATTTCACAATCTGACCTCCGGACGGTTTTACAGGGCGATGGTGCCTCTTACATTGTGTAAAATGTACTTAGGACCAGAGGTGCTCTGTTCCATTCTCACTGACGTACAACCCTGATCAGAGCTTGAGTACATACAGTATAGCCCAGTACATTCAACCCACTGGAATTACCCTGCGACCACCGGCTGTGACCTCTTAGACTGTAATTTGTACTGTTTTGAGATCAGTGCGTCGATTATGACATTTTTAGCATCCCCTTATGGGGGGATTTTATTTAGCATGGATGCACCCCATTTCTTATCTTTTTATTAAATCCTTCTTAAAGGCTGAGCGCTACAAATGATTCTTCAACTGTCTAAACATGAAGCAGGGAGGAAAGTGAAGTTACAGTAGGGGAGCAAAAATATATGTTTAAATAAGCTATAAAATACAACAGTCTATAAATTATATACAATAAATATTTCAATCAATCAATCTGTACTAACCTCATCAGTATAAAATAGTATTTCCTCATATCCAGCTTCACATAAGCATTTTCATATTATTTCAGTTGATTTGTTTTATTCCATAAGACCAGCTTTTTGTTTTTTAAATATCAAAATGGTCTTCATCCCAAATAGAATTCTACTTTTCTTTATAATATTTATTTCAATTTGTACTTTAATCAAAATTAATAGAGGATGTGTCTTTTGCAGCATTGTTCATTTCCTTCTTGCTCTAAGGCAGTGGCTCAGTGCCAGTCCTAAGTCTGGAGGAATAGGTGGGTTTCAGCAGGACGGGCATAAAACCTGTGCCAATAACCTGAGGATCGAATTCTCCAATGTGGCAACCCTGAGAAAGGTGCAAAGCCCAAGGAAACAAACAACAACAACAAAAAACTCTTCTTGCTTTCTACATCATGTCCCGGTATACCCTGTATATTACTAAAATATACATTTCATTATCTATAAATGAAAATGTATAAATGGACGTTTCATATTATAATCATATTACAAAAAGAGACCCCATGTGCTGTACCTCAGAGCGTCAGAGTCTATGCCAAGAGTGAAGTAGTGCAGACATTATGGGTTGCGACCATTAACCTCATGGCACAACATGATGAAACCTTCTCCCATCAGGTCCTATAGATATAGATATAGTATATAGTATACACTGAATATAAGGGCTCACTAAGGTCTTTCATCTGGGTCCATCTGCCTGGAAGCTAGTATAACATCATTAGGAGTTTGATAGCAAAAAAATCAGCCAGTCATCAATACTTTTATAGGTTGTGTTGACTGATGCAGAATTAACTGAAAGTGTCATTATGCAATGTAGTGAAATTAGAATGTCAATGTAGTGAAATAAATGTGTCATTATAAAAATGAGCATGGCATTGTGAAGCGTATGTGTCATTATGAAATAAATGCTTTTTTTAAATTAAATAAATCTACAATTATTAACTAAAAGCCCTTTTAGTAAAAAAAAAAAAAAGGACGTCATTACGCAATTGATATGTTGTCATGGGAAATCCATGTCATTATGGAATAAAAGTGTCATAATGGAATAAAGGTTTAATTATAAAAATTAGTTGTAAAAAAATAAACGTGTCATTATGAAATTAACATGTTTTTTTTATTAAATAATAGTTTCATTATTAAAGAAGAAAGAGAAAGAGAATTTATTTATTTATAAATAAATATGTCATCATGAAATAAATGTCATTATGAAACATACGTCTTTTCTTTTTGGTGTTTACCAGCGCTAGGCATCCGCTGTGTCGCATTACCGCAACCTTGCAACACACAAATGTCTTAATATAAATGACATTATGAGAAATTTGTCAGTAATGCATCTTATTGGATGCCAACCGCCATAAAACAAGAACAAGAATGTCATTATGAAATAAACATCATAAAATAAAGGTATTTACGAAATAAAAGTGTCATTTTGAAATAGACATCTTGTCTCCGTGTTGCACTACCGCCACCTTCTGGTCTAGATCTTCCTCATTATGAAATAAATCTCATGAAATTCTGTAAATGCCATTCTGAAATAAATGTGTAATTATGAATTAATAGACAATAGACAATTGCCTTAGTATGAAATGAAAAGGGGAAAGATACATATGGCATTTCAAAATAGGTTCCATAAAATAAATGTGTCATTATGTACAGTAATTAATTTGTCATTATGGAATAAAAGAGCATTATACTCTTGTGAGATATGCCATGAAAGTGAGTGAGACTTTCGAGTATGTATCGGAAAGTCATGTATCGGTGACACAACTTACAGGACTCCAACCAAAGACGTAGACGATAGAATGTGTGGAAGTGCTGGATGAACCAGACAAAGAGTTCAAGACACAGAGCATCTGGGAAGGAAGCATTTAGCATTAAGAAGCATTTAAGGGAATGAGAATGAAGAAGATGAAGAAGAATGAGACATACAGTCAGTGATAATGTAACCTACTGGATTCCAGCCGATGTAAGGAGAAACAGATCTGTCATAGGAATAAATTATGAAATTTGTCATTAAACTTATTTTTTTAATGTTATATGTACAGTATATTGCCACTTTTCATTTAATAATAAGGCAATAATTTATTCCTATGACAGATTTGTTTCTTCTTAACCCTTACATTGGCTGTCCATTTTATTCCATAATGAAATTTGTCATTATGGAATAACATGGCATTGTAAAACAGATAAATGTGTTATTATAAATTATATGATATAAAAATAGATAATGTAACAAAAAAAGCTAATTGAAATATTTTTTATAATAATGAGCTTGGAAAATGTGTTTCAAAATTTTTATTTCTGTTATAGGCATAATTATTTTATTTCGTTTTTGACTAAAACCGCGTTCCATATTGAGGAGCTTGAGGCATCACTGACTATTAATTGACTTTTGTGCATTAGCAAGACAATACACTGTATGTTTCAAGAGTTGTCATTTCTTAATTTCTTTTTTCCTGGTTGCTTACATATATATCGGGTGATTCACTTGAAAGAGGCCCAGAATATTCTGTAATCATTCCCGCTATGATGAAGCAATCTTTGAACGAAAACAAATATGCTTCAAACTGTACAGTACCTTGACGTACAGTATGTGTAATCGATTCCATTTCATGCGATGCTGGAAGTGATCTCCGTTTCCTGGCAGGCACATTTCGGCACGCAGCTACATGAACCAGTGTCAGTATCTGACTCTTTTCTCCATATCCCGGGGTTTGAGCTCCTGGACAACAGTGACACGCCTGCAATTTTGCACTTTTTGCGGCTCTCTTCATGGCATGGCGAATAAGACCTCAATCAAATTGCTTCATCATAGCAAGAGTTATTTCAGAATATTCAGGGCCTCTTTCGAGTGAATCGCCCTGTCTAATGTGTCGCCTCCTTTTGTGTGAAAGCTGAAGCTAAACATTACACCCTACATTTTTCGCTTAGCCATGGCTCAAAACGTTCAGTTGCATCAACTCAGATTATCGATACACTAAAGCTGCTTGTTAGCCAGCAAAGTTTTCGAGTTTTAAGTCCTGGATAAAGAGTCTCACTTGTGTCACTGCTCGTTAGCTAAGATGGCTAAATGGCAGCCGCGAGAGGGCTGGCTCAGGTTCACCTGCAGTGAAGAGCGCACTCAGGTAACGAGAGTGGACACTATGCCAGGTTGAATTAGTATGTACCCCCCACACACATACACTATACACATAAACATACGCACACACACATAGGCTAGCTGTCATCATACTCTCAGGGGAATCTGTCCAGCGTAAACAATTTCATAAAGTAATCTATCGCTGTACTTCATATTAGGGATGAGTGACATGTAGCTCAGTGGGTGAGGGTTTTATTTACGAATCAGTGACAGGAGGTTGGGCGATCAATTAAAATTTTTTTGACGTATAAACCTCAATAAATTGAAATGTTTAATATGAGAAAACAAACAGACAAAGTCTAACCCAGGTTTGATACTGAGCTTGTATCGCGTGTAAGAGCCTGTGTAGAGTTTCGCATCTTTTCCCTGTGGCCCAGGTCTGATGTCGTTTCCAATTTGGCCGACTTAAAGGTCAGCGTTAAAGGTGTGAATATTTCTGTCCCTCTGTATCGCTCTCTCTCTCTCTTTCTCAGTCCCTCTGTCTCTTGGGATTGGAGGAACCATTCAATCGTCTCTCACTATGTGTGTGTTTGTGAGAAACAGAGAGAGACACGGATTCCAGGACAGACTCGGATTACAGTCACACCTACACGACTGAGGATTTCTTTCTGTCTCCCTAAGACAACAGGGTTAGTTTGAACAAAAATGAGTGACACTATTATTAAGTATTTCGCTTCTCTGTGACAGAAAGCGTGACAAGTCTCCAGGAATGAATGAAGGCAGCAGGGATGCTAACTAGGCCATGTGGTGTCATGTAGCCGTGCTCTTGCATTGTGTTGATGTGTCTTGGCGACAGAAATGCTGACTTACTGTAAGCCTTCCACTCACTGTAGATGTCTTTGCTGACAAAATGAGACGTCTACTGTAGTTTTCTCGGTCGAAGTGAAAGTTTTAAATACAGAAAATACAGCTCTTGTGACTCTCTAATCAAAATTAAGTCACAGGGTCTGTGTGAATGGAGTTTGCATGTTCTCATGGTGCTTGGTGGGTTACCTTTGGGTACTCTGGTTTCCTCCCACAGTCAAAAGACAGACAGATTATGCTAGTGTGTGAATGTGAGTGTGTGTATGTGTGGTCTGTGATGGATTGGCACCCTGTCCAGGGTATCCCCTGACTCATGCCCTAACTCTCCTGGGATAGGCTCCAGGCCCTGCAAGTGGTGCAGCAGGATTTCCGCTTGGCTCCATGGTTACCTAAAGAGAGTGATGCAGTGACGCTTTAGTTCTTTAGCCTTTTAATAACATGTTAACATCTAAACAGTTAAGCACAATATTATACAAATAAATTGTTTAGGTTGAATTTTCTGTTCTCAATCCCAAGGCAAGTCCCCCATCACACTGAGAAGAAAACCACAAAGTTCTGACTGTGTCCTAAAAATATCAAAGAGCGCAACAGGAACGGGACAAAATGGAAATTATCAAGTTCTTACTTCCTAGCCGTGCCATTGTCAGGTCCCCAATACGTTGATCATGTTGTCACTAATTTACCCTAACGCACATGATCACGCACTCACCAGGTCCGGTGAGATCGAACTGAGTTGTTACTGTGTCCGATCATGCTATGCGTTCACAAGGCGCTTATCACACGCTTACTATGTTGTCATTGCGTCATTGGTATAAATCCCGCGACGTGACCTGAACATCTTTTATCCTGAAATGATTGGTGAGAGGAATTAGATCCTATATTTATACTAAATTCTCTGACATGACATGGACAGTGCGTCCATAAATGTGGTAAGCACCAGAAGAAGTTAATATGAACTTACGGTCTTCTTCAACGTGGTACGTTTACCATGGTCATAGCACAAGCCTGAAGAGGGCACTGTGTTGCGTCTTGCCACGACTACTTCCTCACCAGTGTTTTTTTTTAAATATATGTTTTAAAATAACATGCGTCAAGGGAGACGTAAGAAGTTGCTCATGGCTTTGATGATAATTTTTACTGGGAACATGGCTTGGCGTGACGTTATGGGGGCAAGTCATGCTACGCATTTTATGTGCCAAAGGAATTCTTTCTGTCATTATGTCGTTTATTTTGACCTGATTACAAGAGCAATTGGCATGTCAGCCTTAGTACGTGGAGTAGGTGGACTTGCACCTCCAGGGTCTGGGTTCGATTCTCGCCTCGGGTCTGTGTGTTTGCATGGAGTTTACACGTTCTCCCACTCCGGTTTCCTCCCGCAGTTCAAAAACTTCGAGATTAGGCTAATTGGCATTCCCAAATTGTTCATAGTGTGTTAATGAGTGTGTGTACTGTATGTGTGTGTGATGGATTGGCTCCTTGCCATGTGCCCTAAGTCTCCTGGGATAGGCTCCAGCCCCGCCCCCCGCAACCCTGTATACAGAATAAAGTCACATCATTGGACTCGATGGGTGGTTAAAAGCAGGGTTACGGTGTGTGAATGGTCAGCACTGTCGTCTCCTGGCGGAGCAGCAGGGTTCGAAACTCACCTGCATGGAGTTCATTCATTTTCACTACTCCATTTAAAGACATGTGGTGTAGGTTGATTGGTGCACCACTTACAGGGGGTCCTGTCACCTTGTGCACAGCCAGCCTACACCCTGCCAACATAAGCGGTATGGAAAATGGATGGATGGATGTACAGATGGATGCACAGACAAGCCAGTGCAACAGAATAAATGAGACTGGTGCATAGGCATGCATGCACGTGAGCGCGCGTGCACGCGCACGAGTGTGTGTGTGTGTGTGTGTGAGAGAGAGAGAGAGAGAGAGAGGTGGATGTGTATTCTGCGCGCGCTCCGGAGGCTCGCACTCAAAGTTTAGTCGCTGAGGAGCGCGAGCCTGCACTCACTCACACACTCACTCACGCGTACACACGCGCGCGCGCACGATGAACAGATTTATTGCACTCCTACACGTCGTCTTTTACCTGTGGACGTCATTTTGTATCAAAGGTAAGTTGTTTATGTGTGTGTGTATTGTTTAAGCATTTTTTTTGTCAAATTCTTTATTAACGCTGTTTTGTACATATTTTTCGTAACCTGCTGCAGTTCTTCCCTACGCACGAGCAACCGTGGTGACGCGCGTGCCGTGAAGGCAACCGTTAATTTTTTCCCCCCTCAGGCGTGTTAGCATTTAGCTCTGGACACTTTTTTCTATCAAAATATGTATTTAGACGATAAATTACCAGGTTTAACCTGCAAATGTGAGGTAATATCACTATCAAATAACATTCGCAACATACTTTCAACATGTTTAATGTTTTTTTTTTTACTTAATCAAAGGGAAATGTCTCATCTATACAAATAACAAAGGTTTTGTCTGTATATTGGTCAGAAATCATTCTTTCAGTAACATCTTTACATTTCATACATTAGAGGACAAGAGACCAGTCTCAGAAAATTACTGTACTTAGATACCTGCCTAAAATCTAACCTGCACTATAAGTGAAATCTAAAAGCAATGTTAAACAGTTATGTGTGGGATTTAATAATCTACTTTAAAATAAGCTACTAATACGCTACTTGCTCAATGTAAACAAACACCTACACCAATAGATATTAATTAGAAAAGCTAAACTGAATATTTTTACTGGGATTAGTTCATATTTTCACTTTGGCTGAAATAACAGCGCTGAAGTGGTGTAAGTGAATATAACGTGTTGGAGTTGTTTTAAGACGAAACTTTTTCATCTGTGATTCACTCTCCGATTACCGAACAGGGAGTGTATTTGGCTAACGACGAAAGAAGTACAACTTAGTGTAAACATAAACTTTTCTGTATCCTCTCTTTTCCATTGATTAATAAGATTAAACGACAGTAGATTCTTGTAGATCTTGCCATGAACTAGGTATGTTTTGTACAATTCCCTAATATTTAGTAATTTCTCTAATATTTAGTCATATTTAGTCAATTCAACGGAAACCAATATACATACATATAATGTTCTCACGCATTACAGTTTTTAAAACTGTAATGTTAAATTACAGTTTTAAAAAATTGATGGGTTCATCTTTGGTGCAGTCAGACATGTACGTGGGCTTCAACCTAAACTAATATTATTAATAATAATAATAATATACCTGATTACATTAAAACTGATGAGATTGTTTTTAGCTTGAACCTTTTACGTATTTCTACAAACTCTTTAACCGTCAACGACGCGCACGTCATTCAGCTAGTTATACTATAGAAATCTCCATATAACCAACCATATAACTTAACCTATTTCAGAGACCAATGTTCAGTGATAAAATGTTAATATTATATTACTCAGATATGATTCATTAGATAAATGTAATTTCATGAATGTGGACTAATATGTTTTTTAAAAAAAATAACTAGGAGGATGAGTCAAGTTATTTTTTACCCTTGCCCTTTGCCAAATACACTTTGTCCATCTGTCCATCCATATTAAAAAATATTTTAGTTTGAGCTGTGGGTCATGAATGCACTGCTGTCTTCACTTCTTCATCAGAAGTGTATCTTCGTCCTCGTAGGGCTGCTTTCAGGGGACCAAACAGGTGAAAGTCTGATGGAGTGAGATCAGGACTATAGGGAGGATGCTTTAACACCTCAAAACAAAGTCGACAGTTTGTGCAGAAGTGTTCTCATGCGAGATCACGACACCCTCGGATCCTCGGTTGAACCCTTTTTCTGATGCTGTTCCAATACTTATGGCCCTTGAGAATCCCAGAAAACTGGAAGCATTGATGAACTTTTTCTCGGTCGCTTCAGTTCCATACTCAGCCGTTTACTCTCAGGCTCGTAGTGATGAATCCGTGTCCTGTCACCAGTAATGATTCTCTTTAAGAAACGTTCACCTTCCTTAGAGTATCGAAATTGCAAATTCTGTGTTTAGATAGCCAAACGCTTCTGTTTATGCACATCCATGAGCTGTTTAGGCACCAGGTACACCTTCGGACCACAAAAAACAAACAAACAAACAAAAAAAAAACTGCACAGCAGTGACTGGGGAGACAGTAGCCTTAAACGAAAAACACTGATAAGACCAACGGGAGTTTTAATATAACCGGAGTGCGGATAATTTTTGACTTACCCTGGTATTAATAAGTCTTTTAGGAAAAAGTACTAACACAAACTCAAAGTCCTGAAGACTTTCAAATGGAGGAAAATCTGGCACTGACCCTGGAGACTCCTTCCATACGTATATATACAGTACAGAACCAAAAGTTTGGACACATCTTCTCATTCAAAGAGTTTTCTTTCTTGTGTTCTTTCTTGTGTTCTTTAGCCCAAATGCGTCTCTTCTGCTTGTTGCCTGTCCTTAGCAGTGGTTTCCTAGCAGATATTCTACCATGAAGACCTGATTCACACAGTCTCCTCTTAACAGTTGTTCTAGAGACGTGTCTGCTGCTAGAACTCTGTGTGGCATTGACCTGCTCTCTGATCTGAGCTGCTGTTAACCTGCGATTTCTGAGGCTGGTGACTCGGATGAACTTATCCTCCACAGCAGAGGTGACTCTTGGTCTTCCTTTCCTGGGGCGGTCCGCATGTGAGCCAGTGTCTTTGTATCGCTTGATGGTTTTTGTGACTGCACTTGGGGACACTTTCAAAGTTTTCCCAATTTTTCGGACTGACTGACCTTCATTTCTTAAAGTAATGATGGCCACTCGTTTTTCTTCACAGAAAATGGTTTGGTGCTTAAAGAAAGAAACTAAACCTAAATTTTGTAAATCCTTAAAAATATGTGTTTTGTGTGTGTGTGTGTGTGTGTGTGTGTGTGTGTGTGTGTGTTTGGGAGTTTTTTTCAATATGCCATTTGCCTTCCAGCCCCATTTGCTTTAAGCTGCATGTGCAATGGCGTGTGCTTAAAATATTCACTGTGTCATTGTTGCTCCTGCTGCCTCAAAAGCGTGCATCGAAAGCGTGTTAATTCTGTGTATTAGACTGTGTGTGTGTGTGTGTGTGTAAACGTCTACCCTGTTCTGCCGGGCTGTAATTGTTGCTGCTGAAGGTGTGTGTCTGTTTTGAGTGGAGTTCTATTTATCATTCCACACATCTACCTGTAAATGGAATAGACGCTGTAAATGGAATCGCTATTCGTGAATACTAAAACAGCCAGTACAAGGTCACCCTGTCTGAGAGTGCGCAGTCGAAACCCCCCCGGCGTCGAATCGATTCAGTGTTAAATGAACACCCTGCGGAGCAGAGCTACCCCCTGCTACGCTGAATTAACACCTATAGTGTGGAGTTACCTCCTGCCGTCCTGGATCTTGTACAGTCTGCTGCAAACACACAATACAGTCTTGAAATTAATACTTTTATAATCTTGAATTACCACTTGCCGTCTTGGGTTAAGGAAAGCGAGGAATAAAACACTTCATGCTATGCTGTTCCAGGAAAACAATCAGGGATGGACTATTCAATTCAATTTTATTTCTATAGCGCTTTTAACAATGATCATTGTCTCAAAGCAGCTTCACCGAAATGAAAAGAAAATGAAAAAAAATATATGGATGTGTATATATGTGTAAGAAAAATGTGTCTAGATAATGAGATTGTACCTGATGAGCAAGCCAAGGGTGACGGTGACAGTGGCAAGGAAAAACTCCCTGTGATGGCAATAGGAAGAAACCTTGAGAGGAACCAGACTCAACAGGGAACCCATCCTCATTTGGGTGATAACATAAAAATTGTATAACATCATGTGTGTTATGCAGCTGAAAGTTCGATATAACAGAAGTTATTTAAATTAACACAAAGTCCAGTTCAGCACAGGGATGAGTCAGCAGGTGCAGAGGGCAGATGGGCTCTGGATCACTGGGAGCTCAGGAGCAGCATGTGTAGATCCAAACCAACATGAAGAAGAATCCAGCTGGAGCAGGTCCTTCTCTGGATG
>JAAGKR010009210.1:0-27541 GCA_011419295.1 Clarias macrocephalus | reverse complement strand
TGATGTATACTGCTAACCTAATTTGTTTTTTGTTTGACATCACTTCCTCTGTGGTTTGCTGAATTGTCTTCGTCATCACAGTATGCACAGGGGTTTACACAGAACCCTTATTTTTGCCGCTGATTTCCGACCTGTTACATTTCCCATGTAATAAGTACGTGTACCACTTAGTAGAGACAAGCTGTTCTTGAATCAGCTGCTAAACAGAGATTCCCAGAGGATTTCAGCTTCTGCGTTTTTCCTCCCATGGGCCTCACTCTATTCAACTGCTGGGGCGATGAGCCATGACTGAAGCTTCATTAGGACAGCTAGTCTCTAGAGGAAAAGGCTCACTGTCCACAGGCGGTCTCTATAGATAGTCCTCGTGGTTAATATGCGTAGGGAAATAGAGAGCTAAGGAAAGAGCTCAGAGAATCACTAAGGGATGCAGCGAGATTCAAGGAAGCTGTAGGACCCAAAGGAAGCAAGAGATGAAGAAAGGACACACAGGAACATTGTTTTTTTTTCCATTAGGAGTGGAAAACAAAAGAGTCTTTTACTTTGATGTGTAGTGATAGACTGCAGGCTTTGCACAGAAAGTCAATAAAGTAGCAGGAGTTAGGTTCTGGCAGATGTTTTAGATTTACTTATGCTTTATATAAAGTTTTAGTAGGAATATATTTAGGAAATGACAAAACATAAATTCAGTTATGTAACTGTCACCTTGCATAAATGACATATTCAGTGTTTAAAACAACCTTTGAAAGAAAACCCATTAACGCAATACTGCTTTAATAATAGCCTTATTGTTATCTACTTAGATTGTGAAATGACTAAACACAAAAGTTCCAGAGATTTCAACAAGATAAAAAAGATTTCAGTACAAGTAAAGTAATTAGAGAAATGGGCCTGTGGAATGACAATGTAGCTTTACAAAACTGTTCTTTAATGAATCCTTAAAAGTCAGTGACTCACTGCACCATAAAGGATAATGTCTTGCATTACTTGGGAATTATTGTAAGATGTATGAATTAGGGATGTAATAGAGGCTGAATGCACATAAACGATGTATACAACCCTTTTGGATATCTGAAATATTGTTTACCAACCTCTGACTAGCATTTACCAACCTCTTTACCTACCTTTGACTAACATTAACCTACCTTTGACTATCGTTAACCTGCCACTGACTAGCATTGACCCACTTCTGACTAGCATTTAATCACCTCTGACTATTGTTTAACAATGATAAGCTTTTATCCGCCCATGATTAGCATTTACTCACCACTGACTAGTGTTTACTCACCTCTGACTATTGTTTACTCACCTCTGACTAGAATTTAAACACATCTGCCTAGAATTTACACACTTCTGACCAGTATTTAATCACCTCTGACAAGCGTTTACCTGAAACTGACTAGAGTTTACCCACTCTCACTAGCATTTGCTCACCATTGAATAATGTTTACTCACCTCTGACTAGCGTTTACTCACCTCTGACTAGCATTTACCCACTTCTGGCTAGAATTTAAACCCATCTGCCTAGAATTAAATCACCTCTGACTAGTGTTTACTCAACTCTGACTAGCTTTTACTCACCTCTGACTAGTGTTTAGCCACCACTGTCTAGAATTTACACACTTCTGACTAGTATTTAATCACCTCTGACAAGCGTTTACTCACCTCTGACTAGCATTTACCCACTTCTGGCTAGAATTTAAACCCATCTGCCTAGAATTAAATCACCTCTGACTAGTGTTTACTCAACTCTGACTAGCTTTTACTCACCTCTGACTAGTGTTTAGCCACCACTGTCTAGAATTTACACACTTCTGACTAGTATTTAATCACCTCTGACAAGCGTTTACTCACCTCTGACTAGCATTTACCCACTTCTGGCTAGAATTTAAACCCATCTGCCTAGAATTAAATCACCTCTGACTAGTGTTTACTCAACTCTGACTAGCTTTTACTCACCTCTGACTAGTGTTTAGCCACCACTGTCTAGAATTTACACACTTCTGACTAGTATTTAATCACCTCTGACAAGCGTTTACTCACCTCTGACTAGCATTTACCCACTTCTGGCTAGAATTTAAACCCATCTGCCTAGAATTAAATCACCTCTGACTAGTGTTTACTCAACTCTGACTAGCTTTTACTCACCTCTGACTAGTGTTTAGCCACCACTGTCTAGAATTTACACACTTCTGACTAGTATTTAATCACCTCTGACAAGCGTTTACTCACCTCTGACTAGCATTTACCCACTTCTGGCTAGAATTTAAACCCATCTGCCTAGAATTAAATCACCTCTGACTAGTGTTTACTCAACTCTGACTAGCTTTTACTCACCTCTGACTAGTGTTTAGCCACCACTGTCTAGAATTTACACACTTCTGACTAGTATTTAATCACCTCTGACAAGCGTTTACTCACCTCTGACTAGCATTTACCCACTTCTGGCTAGAATTTAAACCCCTCTGCCTAGATTTAAATCACCTCTGACTAGTGTTTACTCACCTCTGACTAGTGTTTAGCCACCACTGTCTAGAATTTACACACTTCTGACTAGTATTTAATCACCTCTGACAAGCGTTTACCTGAAACTGACTAGAGTTTACCCACTCTGACTAGCATTTATGAACCTCAGAATAGCATTTACTCACCTCTGACTAGCGTTTACTCACCTCTGACTAGCATTTACCCACTTCTCACTAGAATTTAAACACCTCTGCCTAGAATTAAATCACCTCTGACTAGTGTTACTCAAGTCTGACAAGCAGTTACCTGAAACTGACTGACTAGAGTTTACCCACTCTGACTAGCATTTACAAACCTCTGAATAACACTTACTTACCTCTGACTAGCATTTACTCACTTCTGACTAGTGTTTACCCACCACTGGATACAATTTACACACTTCTGACTAGTGTTTATCTAGTCAAGTCAAGTCAAGTAAATTTTATTTATATAGCGCTTTTAACAATTGACATTGTCGCAAAGCAGCTTTACACAATAAAAAGAAGTAAGTCTGTATGCAATGTGTATGAATCAAAATGATAAGATTGTCCCTGATGAGCAAGCCGAGGGCGACGGTGGCAAGGAAAAACTCCCTGGGATGGTAATAGGAAGAAACCTTGAGAGGAACCAGACTCAACAGGGAACCCATCCTCATCTGGGTGATAACGGATAGCAGGGATTGATCAACTTAATAATATGTACTGGAAGTTCAGTGTAACAGGAGATGTGTTAAAATTAAAAGGAGTCCAGTTTGTTCCTGGAGGCTCAGGTAGACTGTATCTACACTTCTGACAAGTGTTTATCCATCACTGACCAGAGTTTACTCACCTTTGACTAGCATTTACCTCTCTCTGACCCACATTTACCCACCTCTGATTAGTGTTTGGTATGAATACCTCTGGTATGAATATGGGAAGCACATGTTGTAACCACTTACTTTTAAACTGCAACTTGTTGCAAATATCCATAGATTGAGAATGAAAAAAAAAAACACACAAGTGAAATTTTATAGTCTCATAGTATGAGTTTATTTAATTAAATAACATTTATATTTTGTTTGGATTATAAACTGGCCCCTTCAAACATGGTGGACTTTTTTTTTTTTTTTTTTTTTTTTTTTAAAGCTGGAAACACGAAATTGTATAAAATGCCTTTGGAGGTTTAGTTGTACAATTTATTTCTTTCCTGGAACATTATAATGCCATTGTGCATAAAGTGAAGTCCGAGAAGGCAAGGATTCCCAGGGTTGAACTGAAAGAACTTGAGTTTCTTTCACAGAGCTCTGACTTGAATCCCAGTACGTACCTTTGGGATGAAGTGGAATGCCACTTACTATACACCTTAGGCCTCCTTGCTCAACATCAGTGCCTGAGTTCACTAATGCTTTAGAAAGGGACACATGAATGCTATAGTCAAGTTTCTTCCAACCATAGGCTACATAATGTATCTGTGCTAAAATAAATGAGAAAAAACACACAAACATCATTGATTTTTAAAATGGAGCAGAATTAGCTCCATTAGGTGAACATAAGCATACAATTCTGAAGGATATGAAAGGAGCTGCGACCTGTGACCTAAGAAATAACAACACATTTACAGCACAGAATAGTGAATTGGTGGTTTTGTTGCATGACAGACATACTCAGGGAAAACCAGAAGGGGAACAGTAACCATTAGTCTTCCTCTGGACAGTAAATATAAATAAACCTAGGATGAGGTCTTGATATGTTGCCTCAATATATCCATGTAATCTTTTGTTTAGTCCCTCCTGGAGCAAAGAACCCCAACATAATGATACTGCCGCCCCCATGCTTCACAGTTGGAATGGTTTCTCAGCCTTTCTCCAGACAAACAGTTGATTTTTTTTTTTCATCAGACCAGAGGACATTTATACAAAAACGAAAATCTTTGTTCCCATGTGCAGTTAAAAACCAAAGTCTGGCTATTTTTTATGTGGGTTTTGGAGCAGTGGCTTCTTCCTTGCTGAGCGGCCATTCAGGGTATGTCAATATTGTTTTTCTGTGGATATAGATACTTTTTGTTCCTGTTTCCTTCAGTGTCTTCATATGGTCCTTTTGCTGTTGTTCTGGAATTGATTTGTACTTTTTGTACCAAAGTATGATTCTCCTTCCTGAATGGTATGATGTCTGCATGTCCAATGGTGTTTATCCATGTTAAGTATTGTTTGTACAGATGAACATACCTTCAGGCATTTGAAACCAGACTCGAGTTTCCCATTGTTTCCAAACAAAAAAGCACTACGTTTGAAGGTAGGTCTTAAAATACATCCACAGTTATGTCCCCACTAGTTATACCACTTTTCTCAAATGATATTGATATTCTATCAGAAGCTTATGAAGCTCATGAAGCTTATGAAGTTTATAAGCACAGTCACTGAGGGTATAGACAGTAAACTTCTGACTCAATGGAATCACGATTTTGTGAATTATAGATGAAATAATCGATCTGAAATCAATTGTTGAAAATAATGGCGCAAAAAATGTAGATGTCCTAAACAATTTAAACTTAATGCCAATTGTGAAATCAACCTCTAAACACTGATGCATGTACAAAATTTCTGAGTAGCAATTTCTGAAATACTCAATCTGTCAGACCTCAACAGCCATTCTGATTCCTTAAATTATAATGAAGAATCATGAAATGTTGATCATCAAATGATGATGCAAAATGCCTGTGTTTCAATGCATTGCTATTGTTAATTGATTACACACGTAGTTTGGATACTTACATATTGTATATTTTATACAGCCAGGCTATAATAAACACTGTGAAGATGTTATTTATTTTCATAAAGCTACTGGTTTTAATTTCCTTCCATAGGTAGATTGTTTCTGAAATATGGACCTTGTGTATTTTATTCAATCTTTATTTGAAGTTCGGAATTGAGGACAATTCAATTATTATTGGGTGCTTTTCCAAATACAGGTGCACGCACACACATATACATACGCACAGAAATAGGTGTGAAGAAGAAGTACAGTAAGTCCTGCTACAACTTTATGTACTGTATGTTTTTCCCTGTAGAATTGTATTCATTTTGGTCTGACACCTGTTTTATGCTAAAATTAATTAATTAACTAATTAATTTAAATTGTCTACCATGTTGACTTAGCAAGGAGTCAAAATTTGTAAATTCTACTGCCTTTAATATTATTATTGCAATATCTCAATCACTGCAGTAATTATCCAATTAAGTGTAGTTAAGAGCCTTTGATTTGATAATTACGCTCTTGAATTATTTTCTCTACGTCATAGCACCGGGTGCTAATCTATCGCAGAAATGCACATATCTGCAATACATACACTTTCTCACGCACTATGGGCATTTTGGATGTGTGATCTTTTTTTTTTTTTTTTGGCCTGGTAGTGTAGTAATGACTTTACGGCCATAAATCTTAATGTGGGGTCTGGGGACACATTTTGTTACAGTAGTGGAAATCACAACCCAGTATTAATAGTATAAGACATCTAGTAACAACCCGAATAACCAGAACCCTGACAACAAAAGGTTTGAGAATCCGCTGCTCACATTAACTCGTAACCTGGGGAACTTTGTTTTCTAATGAAAATTAAATGTTGCCGCTCATATCATATTATCCGAGACCTTCATATACTGAAGATATGCAACAGTTTCGAATCCTATTAAAGCAATTAATTTAACACTTACACCATCAGCAGTAATTCAAGCTATGTGTATTGCTAATTTGCACTCAGTATCATGTAATGGTTTCCCCTGGACCGTTCAATGGCCAACAGCCTAAAAGAGTTTCACAAATCAGGAAAACCCTTATTCATGATGTAAGTGCTATGCTGAAAACCAATCAACTGAAAGAGAACACCTTTTGTGTGTGTGTGTGTGTGTGTGTGTGTGTGTGTGTGTGTGTGTGTGTGTGTGCCGTAGCAGCAGTGCAAAGTGCTGTTATGTGGGGGTGGAGTGAGAAAGAGCAAGAAAGTGTGAGATGGAATGAGTGAGAGAGAGAATGAAAGGGAGAAGGGGAGGAGAGTTATGTTTCTAATAATAAACCAGAGAGAGAACACAGTGATTGAGGTAAAGAACATTGAGAGAGGGTCAGTATATGCAACCGAACAGGAAGAACAAAGGGGAGGGGGGAGGGGGGGGGACGTTTTGGGGTCTGCAAAGAGCAAAAAAAAGGTTTCTTTCGAAGTGCAGGATATAAAAACGTGACTGTAATTTGTGCCATGTTAATTGTAAGCACACACTCGCTGATTTATATCGTTGAATTTATTTCCCTGGACAGGACAAGGAAATATAAACTGTTCTATTATTAATAGTGTAGTGGAGTATAGTTCTGAAGCTATTTTCTGTTATTATTGATGATGTCATGCTTTTTGGCACAACAAAATACATTTTAGCTGAGGTTGCATGGTATGGAAAGCATTTCAAACACCACAGGGTTTATAATAGAGAGAAACAAGCATGGAAGATCGGTGCATATTTTCTCGATCCTCTGGGTTAATCATGACCCATCGGCTGAGAGAAAAGGAAAGCCTTTGTGCCATGTTGGAGCATTAAACAGTATCATTTATTGGATTGCAGCACTGCTGAAGCAGCAGCAGCAACTCTTGCTAAAACCCTCCCTCTAGAGGCAAGGAGTTGGTAAATCACACACTTTCAACTCGATTAGTACATCATTGGGTCTGTTTTCCTATGTACACAATTCCTTAATTGCAAAAGTTATTTACCATCCTTAAAGTTTTTAATATTCTGTAGCATTAAAAATGTCAGAATCCCGATGTGCAAAGCTGATCTAGATGTAGGAGTTGACACTGGATAACATGTAGGTATGGATAACATAGGTCAATTAAATGCAAAGTAAGGTTAAATTAAATTTTCCTGATATTTGAATATTTAGATTATGTTAGTGAAATAAAATACTAAGGTGGATTATGAATATATTTTTACAGGTAAATACACCTGAGATGATAAAAGATGATAAAGATGATAAAGATGATAGCTTTTTGCTAATTTTGTTACATAGTGTGCGTTTTTTTTAACTTCAGGACCCACAAATATAGAAGACAAGGTTCAATAGTTTATTCAAATCCTCTTAAAATCATTATTCTAACATATGCAGTGCCGTAAAAAAAAAAGTATTTACCCCTTTCTTTGTTTGCATGTTTGTCATACTTAAATGATCATCAAACCTTAATATTAACCAAAAATAACCTGAATAAATGCAGTTAAATGACGATTTTATTTATTAAATTGAAAAAAAGCTGCCCAAACCAAGAAGAATTTTTGTTTCACAGTTGATTCATGATTTACCAATGGGGCATTACATTTCCACATAGGTTGAGGTAGGTTTAGACAGCTTTTTCCCCTTAAATAAATGAAATTTACATTACGGCATTTGGTATCAGTTTCTAAATCATCATTTCAAAATGCAGGAATTTATCTTTATCAGGTTATCTTTGTGTTATTATAAATTTTTTTTGATGATCTCAGTCATTTAAGTGTGTAAATATGCAAGTGTGAGAATATGCAAAAAAATAAAAAGGCAATGAATAAAGAATAATGGATTTCTTTACTCCTAATGTTCCATTCCTTTTTGTTTTAACCATGTGATCTTAACCCACAGATTAGCCACAAACACCAGCCTCCCCAACTCGTGCATACTTTTGCCCCACCCAGAAAAAGGCAGGACGGCCTTTTTTCAAACATTTACTGTAGGTGTTTGCCTACTTAAAAGATAAGTTGAGAAACAGGTTTTGCTTAGGAAGTAACTAAACAGCACTCAGAGCAGTAAGGGAATAGGAGAGAACAAGTCAACATATAACCATGCAGAGTAAGAAAGATTACAATTTTTTGCCTATTTTCATGTTTGTTCAATTGTTTGTTTTAGGTGTTAATTCTAGTCTTGTATAGAGGGAATACGGTAGGCTGTGGTTTACTAGACTGATGAAACAACTTAATAAACATGAATTTTGTACAATACACATCATACTGTAACATTCCTTATACAGTACTTGTTGAGTTTTAATTAAGAACTTATTTCTGCTTCAATAAGGATTTTTTAAAATTATTTATTTAATGTAAAAAAAAAAATACTCCCATGCATTTTCTGAAACCTTGATGAATACAGGCCAGTGTTATAGGAAACTATTTTCATTTAGATACCGATGTCTAGCCTGTGCTGCTGCATTCCTAACATGACTTGCCTCTTAAGGTTATAAAAGTGTTATGGCATTTCAGTAATCATGCCTGTTTTATTTGTTTCTGTTAATGATTACAGTTTTTATAGATATTTCTGGTGAAAGTACATCGAAAGCAGGAAGAAGTACCAGATGTACAGTATGTCTTTGAAGCATTAGTTGGTAACGTTTCTGACCATAGATCAAAAGATCTTTAGTGGTTTTCCATGGAGGCCACAGAACAATGCACATTTTTACGCGAAAAAAATAAATGAAAAAATATAAATATGAATACATTATGAATTTATTAGTATTGTATTTGTTTTGCTACTGCATGCAACTATCAAGCCTTGATCAAAGGTTAACCTTCAACATGTGAGGAAATCAATTTAAGATAGCAAAGTGTGTGTGTGTGTCTATATATACTGTATGTACTGTATGTGTATACACACATTATATATATATATATATATATATATATATATATATATATATATATATATATATATATATATATGTGGAATCAATGAAGATTGGCCACCAGGCTGATCGAATTTAGCCATGAAACCTCCAACACTAAATTGGCCAGTGTTCAGTTTCGTTGTCCAACCCACCAGATCTAAATATTATTATTATTTTATTATTTTATTAAAATATTATTGAGCCACTTTGGGGTGTTTTGGAGGAGCGAGTCAGGAAGCGTCTTTCCTCCATCAAAATCACTATAGTGACCTGGCCACTGATGATGTATTGGCCACAAAAGTAGGCTCTACACCATACTAATGAATTATTGTGGTCTAAAACCAGGTGTTTCAGTTTCATTGTCCAACCCTTTATATATATACATATATTTGAAAACCGATATATATCAGTTTTCAAGATTAGATTTCAGTAATTTTCTCAGGCTAAATATGTCCATGTGCTTTCTCAACTAAAAACAAAATGCATCTCTCACACTCCTAGGCCCAGCATCTAGAGGCCGCACATTGTCAGAAGAGCAGTTTTCATGCTCCATTTGTCTAGAGGTGTTTGTGGAGCCTGTCTCCACGCCATGTGGACATAGCTTTTGCAAGGCTTGCCTGCAGGGCTTCTGGAACCACAGCAACAAGATCCTGTGCCCAATGTGCAAGAAGACCTTCTCCAAAAAACCCGAGCTATGTGTGAACCGTGTTCTTGCCGAGATCGCAGAGCAGTTCCAAGGCCTTTCTGTTGCTCAAGTAGCGGGTGCTGAAGGGGTGGCTTCAACAAGACCTGAAAAAAAAGATGAGGACAGCGGTGAGTTCGCCAAACCCGGTGATGTGCCATGCGATGCCTGCATTGGGAGAAAGCTGAAGGCCTTGAAGTCTTGCTTAAGTTGTCCAGGATCCTTCTGCGAAGGCCACCTGCGGCAGCACAAAAAGGTGAAGGCAATGGCCAAGCACAAGCTAGTGGAACCTATCCACCACCTGCAGGAGAAGGTGTGTAAAAAGCACGAGCGCCTCTTGGATGCCTACTGTCGCAGGGAGCATGTGTGCGTGTGCCGTGAGTGCGCCGAGGTTGCACATAAGTCACACAATATAATCTCAGTGGAACGTGAATATAAGAAGCTATCGGTGAGTGGGTGGAATTGATCTTGATACCGTTGATCTTCCCTACATAAGATTTTAAATGCCTCTGTAACTTCTTTCATGAAAATATTACTTTTTTTTTTTTCAGCTTTGACTGCTATGCCTAATTTATTTTCTACTTTTACAGCTCAGTGGTCATACAAAGATTTTTGTCTTTTGTAAAAGTAATTGAAATTGCATTTTCTACAGAATCAGCTGGAGATGAGACGATCTGAGCTGAAACATCTGATTAAAGACAGAGTCAAGAAACTGGAAGAGATCAAGCAGTCCATTGCAGTTATCAAAGTGAGTCTCAGCTAATGCCCAGAAACTGAAATAAGACCAAAGATGCAGTTCACATTTTTAGAGCCATTTTCTGACTGTGTGGTGAATCACTACCCCTTGAGGGTTGCTTTTTACACCTGCATTTGCACCAGCCAAGATTCTTTGTCTTACATTACTCAGATTTCTATATGCTGGTTTCTAATAATCCTTGATATACGTATGACATACATAACATTTTTAGCAATAATTGACAAATCAATTGAGATACTATAAAAACCTAACTAATGTAAACAAAAACATTTATTATATTTAAATAGAACCTGGGTAACAACATCTGTGCCGCTACTATACAATACATGTTGAATTAAGTTAACTGATTTGCCAACACAGATTTTTATCACTTTCCCCCAGTAGTCACTAGTTTGCATCATCTCATAATATATTTGGGTAAAATCCACTCATGTAAAAAAATTTTTTTTAAGTTTCCAGTAATGTTTTAAAGTCCTGCTTAGCACCTTACACATTTAAGGTGTAAAAATTGACTAAACAGTATAATATAACAAGGTGACACAATTATTTGAATTGTAAAATGTTATTTTATAATTTATTTAATACTCATTTTAATTAGTTAATAATTAGTCAGGACTATTGACCTACAGTACTATAATTTCTTGTGCTTTGTTCTGAGTGCTGGGCCCTGAAATGATAGAGAGCTGATAATTTACACAAGGTAAACTGGGATATGACATGACTTATTCTGCAAACTGCAATGTTTATCTAAAGAAAATGAAAATGTGCATTATTAAACAATAATCGCTTTATCTATTAAACAAAAATCTCATTAGTAAAACCCATTACTGGATCAGACCAGTGGGGCAACTTTCTGTCATGTTTGCTCATACTGTATGAGAAATGTATGTTACCACAACATTTCAGAGTATTTATCTGTTTATAGTTACTTCTAATTTAATGAATGTCTGATTTTAAGGTTTAAAGCTGAAAGCTGTCTTCAAATATATTACTTCAAAAATACATATTGACACTGGAGCCTCTTTAAAAAAAAAAAAATCCCATGAAGAAAACCATAACAATACCACAAAAATATATTATTATTATTATTATTATTATTATTATTATTATTATTATTATTATTATTAATGGTGGCACATTGGCTTCATGGCTGGGTTCGTTTCCCGCCTCTGTATGCATGGAGTTTGCATGTTCTCCCCATGCTTGGTTGGTTTCCTTTGGATTCTCCGGTTTTCTCCCACAGTCCAAAGGCATGAAGATTAGGCTACTTGGCGTTCCCAAATTACCCGTAGTGTGTAAATGTTGACTGGAGGTCCTACCACGGTCGTACAAAATGGGAATAAATTCAGTGGTCACCACTGTCCTCCACTGTCCCTAGTTGGACTACAGAGGTTCCTATATGGATGGATGGATGGATGGATGGATGGATGGATGGAATATATTATTTTTCTATTTTTTGATGTTGTTGAACAGTTCTTTTATTTTTTGGTATTGTTTAGTGATATTTATGATATATTATTATAAATAAAACTAATAGAAAGGAGTAAACAAATTCTTTCGAAGCAGAAGACACAAACTACAAGAAAGTAGGGCACAAGCTACTGTTAGAGCTTACACACGCATACAGACTTTCATGTGGTACAAACTGAATTTAATCGGTTCAGTTCGGCCCCTGGGGAAAGTATGAGTTGGTCAAATGAGACATTTGATTTGTTTAAACATACATTTCAAAAGAATTGAATTAAACTTTAGTGCTTCGGTAATTTCCCGCCAGCCCGCGTCACTCTCGCTATAAATGGACATCTCTCATTAAAAATGAATGATTCCTGATGGCTAGTGCGGGGGCAGAGTAAAGGAAAAGGTCAGCTCTATTGCAGATGGAGCACACGTTCAGGCCAGAACCATTTAAATAACAGCATGAGGTGAAGAAACTACGGGGAAACCGCATCAAATTCTATTTACAGTAAGAGCAGAGTTTACGTCGAAAATTTTACATTTAAAACAAAAACAGATCTCTATGGAGAAAAAGTTTATTTCTTAGGGGTTAAGCTCTATTTTAATCATGAGAAATATTCACAAGTGTGAGGAGCTGTTTTTCTGTCTGACTATAGCCAAGTTTCACATACTGCCATTTTGTCTGCTTGTGCAAACAAGGCTTTTAAAATCTAACTGGCTTAACCAGTGGGACCAGTGCAAATATTTACATTCCACACCCAACTATAGTGCCATGAAAAGGCTCAGGGAACTAAATATATTGCATTTTGGACAAGGATCACGAATAACACTAAATACAATAAAGAAATTTAGACGTTCCAAACCAGCATATATCAGGTTTAAGTGTAGCAGCACATCAGGATTTTTAAAATTTCTGTTAGATAATGTGTCAATAATGCATTTATAATAATGATAATTAGAATTAAGTAAGCTGGTGGTGCAAAATAACACGGTTCCCAGCTAGATCTTTTGTTCGAAAATACAAAAAAAGAGGATCAGTCCTCTACGTTCTCTGTGATTTAATTTAAATTATTATTATTTTTTTTTGAGGTGACAATGGCAAATTAAAGAGAAGTCATGGTGAAAGCAGTAACAATGTACGTAGATTTGGTTATGGCCTAAAGGAAACAATGGTGTGTTTACGATGCTTTGTAGTAAAACCAGTCGGACCGGTCGCCGCCAAACACGCGAGCTAGGTGTGCCTGGACGGCTTGAAAAAATACGTAGTATGGACCATTTATATAAAAGGAGTCTGTAGTGTACTAACATACTGCACTAAATCAATATGAATCACATCAGAACATAGATTATTAGAGAAAATATTGTAAACTTCAATACACCTATTAGTCAAATAAAAGGCTGAGGAAATAATAAATGGGATATTTTCGTTGGTATAAACCCAAATGACTAGACTAAGATGTCCTAGCTAACATAAAACAAACAAAGTGAAAGAAAAAAAAAATCTGGTATGACTTCCTATGTAGCAATAGTGTTCATGTCAGAATAAAAAATTATATTAGATGTTTAAATGGCAGCTCGGTGGCTTAGTCATTAGCACTGTCGTCTTGCGCCTCCAGGGTCCGGGTTCGATTCCCGCCTGAGGGTCTGTGTGTGTTGAGTTTGCATGTTCTCCCTGTGTTTGGTGGGTTTATTCCTAGTGCCCCAGTTTCCTTCCACAGTTTAAAGAAATGCAGATTAGGCTAATTGGCGTTCCGAAGTGGATGCACATGTGAATGTTGACCGGAGGTTGTACAACAGGCGTGAAATAGGAATAAGCACAATGGTCACCATTGGTTTCTACTGTAACTAGGTGTTCCTAGATGGATGGATGCAATATGTTTAAATAATAACCCCTTTTTTTTTTTCAAAATTATGAGCAAATATGTGACAATTATGTGTATTGGTAGTGAAACGGTATGCAAAAAGTGACCCGGAAGACAACTTGGAAATGAATTTGCACAAATTTAGTATAGGTAGTCATGCGTGTGCATATATTTTGTAGTCGAGCGGTCAGCGGGAGATAGAGGAGAGCTGGGCTGTGTTTGCTGAGCTGCAAAGACTGCTGGAGCAGAGTCAGGCCCAATTGGTGGAACACATCACATACCGGCAGAAGCTGGCTGAGGAGCAGGCACGAGATTTGGCTAGCCGTCTGGAGCATGAGCTTAACATGCTCAAAAACAGGAGCAGTGACCTGGACGTCCTCGCAAATACCCAGGACAAAGTGCTCTTCCTACAGGTATGCATCTATCCAATTGCTGTTGATTACTTGGATCTGACTGGCCAAAAGTTGCTGATTAATTTAATCTATAATGCTGTCTTTGTTAATAATGATGTAATTAGAATCTCATTATATTACCTTACTGTTTTCATAGTGACATTCATATATGCTCAACATAATCTAAAGCTACTGTAAATATAATCCATTTGATTAAAGCATATTTACAGAGTTTTGACAAAATATCTAATTAAGTTGAAGACGGAGTTCGAAAATGACTGTAGCTGCTGCATTCAGTGAACAGAAAGTAACACATTTTCCACACCATTAATGGTAACTACAGATGGTTAAACATGTATGATCTTTAATAAATTAAAACTGCTCATCTGTGATGAAAGAGGAATGAAAGACCTGTTTGAATGAACACATTAATATAACACATTCTGACCAATCAGATTCAAGAATTAAACAGAACAGATGTACAGTATAACATGTAGATGGCACAATGGTGTAGTGGTTAGTACCATGGCCTCACACTTCCAGGGTCAACGTTTTGAGTCCTACTGTACCTTTGTCAATTACTCCAGTGTTTTTTTTATTTATTATTTATTTATTTATTTTTTGCTGCAGCTCTTGCCCAGTCTTCCTCCCCCACCTGAACCAAGTGACTGGACAGGTGTGTCTGTGAACACCGACTTGTACCTGGGCACTATCAGGAAGTCTGTCTCTTCACTCGTCGAGAAGTTCCAGGAAGAGATGAAGCATCTCTATGGGAAAGGTAACATATTTCACCAGTTAAACCATTAAAAAAAACATAATAGCTGAAATAAATGAATTGATTTAGACAACAAATATGTTACTAAAAATGCGTAGTATTTTGTTTTTATTGATTTATGTTCATGGTTTCTGTGTAGTAAACACACTCCTGTTTTTTTTTTTTTTTTTACAGAGCTGAAAAAGATGCAGAGCTATACAAGTAAGTGTTATTTTTACAAAATTTTCAGTATCTCTGCAAAGCTTCATGTCCTGTTCAGTACTTAACAGTAATATCAACAGTGCTATTAAAATCTTATAATAATATTATACAAAGGTTAGTTCCAATCAAGCGATCTGATTGGACGAGAGATATTCTATGACTGCTCATAATGGATGGCAGCAGCCGTGAGATGTTTAAGTTTAGGTATCACGTCACTTCGTTCAAAAATCATCAATTACGCCAACTGTTGGTTCTAGGGTCTGTAGGTCTGTACTGAGCAACAAAAAACACATTCAAAACCAGTCATTGACGCATGTTCAGTATGTCACCTTTAACAAAACTTTTACTCGCAAATTGCTTCTACGTCATTCGGAATTATATCTGAATCATCCATGTTCTTTTATTTATAGCTACAAAGCTAACTATCTTCTAACACAAAATTGAATTGCAAATCACTCTCTAAAGAGCCAACGGCCTGCACCATGCCCAGTAATATTAACAGCAATTCAATTGTTCGATTTATTTATCTCATTTTAAAAATCACAACATGCCTTCATAATAATTATAGATCTAAGATAGTAATAAAATCCTAATTATAGCTTTTAAAAAAAAGTTAAATATGTTTCACAGGTAAAAAACATAAAAAGTTTAATATAAGGAGGTAGACGTTTCTACTGATTTATGTCAGAAAATATAAAATAAATAGATCAAATATTGTGCTCTCAACTAAAAACTTAATCACTGCCACATTTATGCTGATAGATAATATACTTTAGAATATGCAGTTGTTAAAAAAGAAATCAATTTAAGTCTTAAATTTACCTACGGCCAAAATGGATTACAATGTAATGATCATTGTAATGAATGTAAGATTTTATAAGAGTATTTCTATGAAGGATGTTTTTATTATGTGAACAATATTTTGACGATGGATGTACTTTTTAAAAATTTTAATAAATATGTCCAGTACTATTTAAATCTTAACAGTTGAGCAGTATGTAAGCAAAATCAACTGAATTTTAACAACACACAACTGAAACATTTTCTGTAATGTCCTTATAAAGGCGAGGTGCTTATGGACCCATCTACAGCACAGAAAAACCTGGTAGTTTCTGAGGACGGTCATCAGGTTTATTATGAAGAGGGCCGGAAAGGCTCATCCCAGTCGGACAACCCTCGTCGTTTCAGCCCGGCTTTGTTTGTGCTTGCTCGGGAAGGCTTCTTCTCTGGTAGGCACTACTGGGAAGTGGACATGGGACGGAAGACAGCATGGACCCTGGGAGTGGCTCTGGCATCCGCTCGCCGCAAAGGAGACATCCGTCTCAATCCTGAAGGTGGTTTCTGGTGCTTATGGCTTAAAAACAATGAGGTAAAAGCTCTGGCCTCAAGCAGGATTCCTCTTCAGCTGGCCACACTGCCACAGAAGGTGGGTATCTACTTGGACTATGAGGGAGGACAGGTGTCATTCTATGACGTAAAGGCACAGTCTCACCTTTACACATTCTTGGACACATTTGATGAAGGTGTGTACCCTATTTTTAGCCCATGTGGCAATCAAGAGGGAATAAATGCAGGACCACTGTCCATCACATCTGTAAAACATAAAGCAGCATGATTGTTTATTTAAAAAAAATTAATTTTAAACATCTACCTGATTCCAAGTATATGACTCAATATACTTATATACCACATTTTTTATGACTGTTGGATAAGAAGAAAATGAAATGCTATATCAATGTTAATACTGTGTGATTGATCATTAATGTTTTTGATACTACAATTTATTAATGCTCAGTAGTTGGGAACTATATTCCTTACTACAATAGTCATGTTGTGTAACCAAGTGGAGCACTACTACTCTTACACAACAACATACCATAATTACATATATGAATTATTATTATTATTATTATTATTATTATTATTATTATTATTATTATTATTGCTAGCTCAGATGAAGTAAGGGCTGGCTAAGGGCTTCCTTTATACTTTTTTTTCCTTTGTAAAATTCTTATTGTACAAGTTTTATTTCCCCTAAGTAGATTAACTTACACATGTAAAGGTTGGCAGGGTGTCTTTCAGTATACTGTAACTGGAATGAAATGAAATATTATTTTACTGTATGTTTGGGGTAACCACACTTCAACATGCAACATTAAAGCTTCGTTTGTGATTGACATCATGCAAAAGGAGACCATATTTCAGCAACTTTGTATTTTTTATAACCATTACTCAAACTTGTACTTTTTTTATTATTATTATTTAATATATTGTATTGTGAGTTTTGCGATTGTGATGTGATTAGATTAGATTTTTTGTAAAAAGTTCAAATGAATAATGAAGTAAAAAATCTAAATGAAGACTGATTGGTATATACAGTATCCTGTATGTTGTGTTCAAACTACTACAATTCAATTTTCATGCGTATATTCTTTCTATCATTTGTCATTTCTATTTTCACCATTTTTAAATAAAATGTGGCATCAATGGCATTATTTTCTGAAAATAAAAGTGAAAGTTAATGTGGGGGATTAACTGTTTGTATAAAGGGATCCCCCTAGTCTGGAAATACAAATACTAAACTAGGCCAAGAGGAGAAGGTGGGGTAGGGGATTTTGGGGGTTGATATATTTGAGCTGGGAAGCAGCTGTGTCGCATGTCACTGCAGTACAACACTCGCTTCACACAAGGGTCTCTCAGCAGTTCCAGCTTCCTGGTGAGTTAACATTTTAAACATTATTGTTTTATAACTAATAACACATACACCCTAATAGACACTGCTAAACCATACATACATACCTTTTTTTATTTTTTTATTTCATAACTGGAAGACATAATTTTCGGACATAAATGCCATGCTGTCGGTTTTGCATAGTGCCAAAAGTTTTGCGCAAGAAAACGAATCAAACGCAGTCTGCATAAAATGATGTGAAATGAAGTTATATATTAATAAGTAATATTCATTTATGAGTAGCGTGGTGAAGCAGGGCAGTGACTAGACTAGTATATTTGGAAATGGAAATCTATGAATAGACAGGCCTTGCCTTTCTGCCCTGCTTTCAAAGCTGTGGTATGCTGCTTAGAACATATGCCAGGAGTCACAACAGAAAGACTTCTAATGAACTAATCATGCCTACTTGCACAAGTGTTACATTACTGTATGGTGCTGTATAAGCCCATCCCTTAAGCACACTGGAATGATTTCCTGTCACTTTTTCTCCCAGAGAGGAGAAATAATATCCGCATAATGTGATTCAAAATTATATATAATTTTGTAAGTGGTTGATGATCCAATTAATAAAGTGTATGCCATGGTAGAAAGCTTATAAAAAAAATATTTAAAAAAACGATTAATCGAAGTTGTTGTGACCTCCTGCATTAAGTAAAACATGAGACAGGTTTCCAACTTAAACATTGCGAATAGTCTTCCACCAGCACACTAAATGTCTTTCTAGGTAAAATGGAAAGACAGCAAGACATTTCGTTTTCATTTATTTATTCGTTTTTTTTTGTACCAGCTAAAAAAAGGTAAAAGCAGTGAACAATAGTGTAGTTATTGCAGTGTTCCTTCTACCCATCACTCTGTTCTATCCATGCTTACCACGCATGCGCATACCAAAGATACGTCATGTTTTGCTACCTAAGCACCACACCCATAAATCCATGCTACTGCTCCCAGCAACTTATGGGTACATGTTTAGTATTGAATGCTTGTTTTTTAATCGTTTGTGTTTTCTTGGACTTATCATTTCCAATGATAATTTAACAATCAACTAGTGAATTGACAGATAATGTTATATCAACACAAAACGTGCTACCAGTGTTAAAACAATATTGATGATAATGGCAGGAAATGTTACCTTTAATAAAACTCTACTAGCTTTTTTTTCAGTAGTAAAACTATAGGTAGGAGATATTAAAAAAGTAACATGGACTGATATAATAAAAAATTCCGGCAATGTAGGAAAAAAATATAGAACAACAGTCCTGCAACAAGCGGGTACCTGCACACATTGTACAGTATGAGCCAGTTCTTAAATAAATAGCTCTGGTTACATCCCTGAAGTGAAATGTAATCAAAAGAGATATGCCATCAATCTAGCCTATAACATAAGCATGGAGGTGAAAAAAATCATTTAAAACATAATAAAAAGTCTGGATTATGGATTGCAAATGTGAATTAGTTAATGCACAACCAGTTGGCATCAGAAGTCACATACTGTAATTGATCAAAAGGGGTGCATCACTGGAATTGTTCCAGACCTTGTTGGAGAACACACCTTTACAAATAGCATCATAATGACCAACGGCATCTGGGATAAAGCTTTGAAAAAGTGGTTCGGTTATAAAATATATATATATATTTTTGAACATCCAACTGGGAAGCACAAATAATACAACAAGCAAATAAAAGTTTTGTTGTTGTTGTTGTTGTTGTTTAATTAACTTAAACTTTTTTTTTTACCTTCATGTACAAATGTTAGACATCCAAAGTCAATCAAGTGTCAGAAATCTCATTGGTTTCAAGTAAACAATCGGTTACAGTCTGTTAAGTCAAAGCCCACTACCAACATTTAATCAGACTTTATTTTATTTTCCATATAGTGTAAACTATACAAGCAACTGCAATGGAACTACTGTTCACAGCATATCTAATGTAAATACAAATACTATTTGACAGCAATTTTGTCTTGTCTGAGTGCATATCTCCAGATCGGGACTCTCTCAGGTGTATAAGGGTGAAGGGGAATTACATTTGTGTAAAGTGCTGATTTTGCAGCAAGCTTTTATTTCTAATCAAGACAGTATCTGCATGCTGACTACACAGGAACACATTTTAGAAAAATGAAGACATGGACTGAGCAGTGGAGATAATATTTAAGAACAATGGTACTACAGACTGAACTTGTCCAACTCATCTGTGTTTCCATGCTATACTGTAATGCAAAGGCAGAGCAAGAATCATAAAAAGGATGTAATATTTTAAGCGGTACCTGTAGACATGATGTTTGTATACATACCAAATAGAACAGAATGTACTGTGCAAAAATGTTGAGCCACGCCTTATTTTGCTTCCAAAGGGGCAGTCTTTTATATATATAGTCTTGAAGAATAGTTCTGCAGGCTTATTTTTAATTCCAGTCCTATACTGTACCTGACCAGTTTCATAATGATGTTGGCTTTTTTAAACCGCGGAGTGACTTATGAATCATTCAAACATAAACCTTATGAATCATTTAAGCATAAAACTTAAGACAGGGTTAGCAGTCGCTAAGAGGGATGTAATTATAAGCATAGCAAATCTAATGGAGGTTTGACAAAGTGAAATCAGACAATTTCCCGTTTTCCCAGGAATGGCTTCACCTACAAGCATGCTAGCAGAAGAGGCGATCCATTGTTCCATCTGCTTGGAGGTCTTCACCAATCCAGTGTCCATCCCCTGTGGCCACAACTTCTGCATGGCCTGCATCAGAGACTACTGGCGGACCAGTTCCTTCTTCACGTGCCCCATATGCAAGAAACCCTTTTTCAAGCAGCCAGACATTAGCATCAACACAGTGCTACGTGAGATTGCAGAGCAGTTCAAGATAATGAGAATACATCCTATTCTAAAGGACCAAGATGAGCCAGAGGAGCTACCAGAAGACCTGCAATGGGATATCCCAGAATTGATTCCACCGAGTGGGTCTTTGATCGAGGGGGTGTATTGTGATGTCTGTACCGGTCCTCAGCAACGGGCTGTGAAGTCTTGCCTGGTGTGCCTCACTTCATATTGTGAGGGACATCTAAAGACCCACACGTCAAGATTCACTAAACACAAACTGATCGAGCCAGTGCAGAATTTGGAAGACCGCATGTGTAAGAAGCACGAGAGGCTCCTGGAACTGTTTTGTAAGAAAGATCAGATCATGGTGTGTGTGCTATGCACAGAGATGGACCACAGGGCACATTACACCGTGCCAGTTGAACGAGAATGGAGTGAGAAAAAGGTACGAAGACAAAAAAGTCCTTATTTTTGGTGTATTCATGCCTTGCAAATTTTAGAGTTTTATAAACCGTTCAAGTAGACTGATTCAATCCACCAACTAATTTGCGAGCTCTTTTCAAGCTGCATTAGCTGCGTAAAGCCAGCTCTAGGCTGTGCAATTACACCAGTCTTTTAAGATTATTACTTGTCACACTATGAGACATGATCACCCCTCCCCTGCCCCCCCCCCCCCCCCCCAAATAAAGCTGTCTGTATTCTAAAACACTGCACAATAGATAGTTCCCTATTAAAGACTATACAGTGATGATCCTATAAGGGCAGACCCGTGATTAAAGGAAAGTATTACATTTTGCTTAATCAGTGTCATCCGGGCTTGTGCAGGAAATTTAGTTGCATAAATAGAAACATTGTTCAAGTAAGCCTCAGGGTTTTTTTTTTTTCTGTACAGTACATCAGCATATTTTTGCTTACATTTCACCATTGCCACTATCGAATTTGTAGCTGGCTCATGAATTCTGACCACCTATTGATGGCTTTTAGATGAGCCTTCCAGCTGCAGTCACAGGAAGAATTTAATTTAAAATTCTGTCACTGTTAACTAAATGGGCAAAATAATACAAGCAAGTATACTAATCAGCCTCTATATTAAAACTTAAAACACTATGCCCAGTATCATGCAGGTTCCCCTTATGCTGATTGGGCAACTCCAGTCCCTCAGGGCATTACTCAACACAACCTCTAGGGGTGTGCTGTGGTGTCTGGAACTGAGACATTAGTAGTGGATAGTTGTAATGCTGTGGGTTGCAGGTGGAGCCTCTATGGACAAGACTTGTTTGTCCGGTGCATTCCATGGGTGCTCAGTTGGTTCTGATACCTTTGTATTATGGCCAGCAATAGAATTTTTGGTTGTTTGTTTTTGCTGCATTGACTTTTCTGTGAAATCGGACTGGACAGGCTGGCCATCGGTCCCCACATACATAAGTGAGCCTTAGATGTCCATGATCCTGCCACCAGTTTATTGGTATATAATAATTAATCATCGGTGTTATTCAGTTCATATATAAGGGTGGTATATTAGTGTTGTAGCTGATCAGTGTGCAAAGTATAGACAGATAGATGTTGATGAGTGTCTCAAATGATAACAGGATCTGCTAAGAAAAACAGAAGCAGACGTTCAGCAGATGATCCAGGAACGACTCAAGAAGGTGGAGGACATCAAACACTCCATCGATCTGAATAAAGTAAGTTTGAATATTCAGCCTCGATCTCACTATAATTTTGTACGAGTATCTTGGCAAATCACATATGAAATATGCATTTTCTCTACTTCTTGTCTTTTCCTCTTCAGCAAAGTGCTCAAAAGGAAATTGAAGACAGTATGCAGGTGTTCTCAAACTTGGTCCGTATCGTTCAAAAAGCCCAAGCCGAGCTTGTTCTCGCCATAGAAGAGAAGCAGCGGAAAACAGCATGCCGAGCTCAGGGACTCATCGAGGAACTAGAACAGGAGATTGCTATGCTGAAGACAAGAAACAGTGACATTGATAATCTTGCTCACACGGATGACCACATTTATTTCCTTCAGGTGAAGTTGTACAAAAGAAAAGAAGGAAGGAAGGAAGGGAGGGAGGGAGGGAGGGAGGGAGGGAGGAAGCTTGTGCAAGTTGGTCATTCTACTAGTTTGGTACTTGCTGTTTGTTTTTTTTTTTTCTTTGACGTTAACATTTACTTGATTACCATAAGTAGTCAAGATTAGAACATTTATACCTAATACAGAATCTTCATCTACAGAATCTTCCATCTCTAATCACCTATCCCCAAATTAAAGACTGGTCTGAGGTCCATGTGCCTACAGATCCGTGTTTGGGGACCATCCGGAGAGCTGTTAGCAAATTGGAGGAAACCCTAACAGAAGAGATAGAGAAACTTGCAGAAACTGGTAAGTTTTTGATCCGTCCAAATAAATACTGTAATTCAAGGAGGTTTTCCTTCCAATTAAAATGTTTTTTTGGTGATTCTAGTTGTGATTTGGTTTGGTTTGCTTGCATATTGTACATAGTTAAAAAAATAGTCTAAAATATGCAAAATAAAAACTTGAATTTTCTTTCCTACAGAGCTGAAGTCTGTTCAAAAGTACTCAAGTATGGTTTGTGTGATACCTGATCCAAACAAAATTTCTATTAAACAAAATATTGTAATTCCTTATCTCATCTAAGTTTCTTTTTTTTTTCTCTTTTGTAAAGTGGACGTGACCCTTGATCCGGACACAGCCAATCCTTGGCTGCAGCTCTCTGAGGACAGGCGACAGTTGCGTCACCTGGGGGCATGGCAAGACCTGCCTGACACACCAGAGCGTTTTGACACAGTGGTCATTACCCTGGGCTGTGAAGGTTTCACTTCTGGACGCCATTACTGGGAGGTCCAAGTGGGTGAAAAGGATGACTGGTATCTAGGTGTTGCCAGAGCTTCTGTCAAAAGAAAAGGGCGCATTGCTATAAGCACGAGTCAAGGCTATTGGGCACTGGCTATGAAGAAGGGACAGGAGTACAGAGTCTCCTCGTCCCCACCTCTTATTCTGCCTGTCAGTTCCAAGCTAAAAAGAGTGGGTGTGTATGTGGACTATGAAGAGGGGCAAGTATCCTTTTATGATGCAATATCAAAAAGTCACATCTACACTTTCATGGACTCGTTCCAAAAGAAAATTTATCCATTCTTCTACCTGTACTGCTGTGATAAGGTCTCAGACATACTCAGCATCTGTCCAGTGATGGAGATAACATACAACAAGCAGAGCTGAACATTAATACCAGGGCAGGTTGAACAAGTTTAAATAGAATTTTTGGAGAATTTTTTACCATCTTCCTAGTAGTTGTCTTTCTTGTTTTATGAAAGAGTTGATATGATGTTTTTGTGCATTAAACTGACCCCTAGTGGCTGATATGTAGTGAAGCATCATTATCAACCCTGTTATTGCAATTTGTGTGCCTAGAAGTGTCAATTACTTAACGATAATAATAACTCAGTATGCAATATCAATAAGTGTAAAAGGGCTGAGTTTAAAGCCAAGTTTTTAATGCTGATCTAATAAAATGTCTTAAATGAACATTACTGGGTTTGGTTTCTGTAGTACCTCCTTCCAGTACCAAACCAACCGACTCACTTTCACCCATGCTGGTCACCTGACAATTAGTGTAATTAATAATTGTTCGACCACCTGTAGCACGGAATGATGATTAAACATCCCAGCGCTGTTGTGCTATATATCAGCACTCGTGAAACGCCTCACATCCAATCAGATTACTCGGTTGGAACTAACTGTTGTATAAATAACGATTAGTTTGTTTTGGTTATACTAATAATATACATTTGTTCTGCAATTAAATTGCATAATTTGACTAAAATCCAACTGTCTGTCTGGTCGTTTGTCAAATACATGTTCCATATTTGGCAATGACACCTTTATAGCGAGCTATACACAAGTACAGAAATTCAAATCAAGAAAATTATGGAAATTGTTTTCAAATGTGTGAGAAAATACATCAAAATTGTCCCTGATGAGCAAGCCAAGGGTGACGGTGGCAAGCAAAAACTCCCTGATATGGCAATAGAAAGTAACCTTGAGATGAACCAGACTCAACAGGGAGCCCATCCTCATTTGGGTGATAACAAATTGTTCTGCAGTCAAACTGTGTGTTAGGCGGCTGGAAGTTCAATATAACCGAAGATGCAGAAAAAGGCTCCCTGGGAAGTAAAGCAACCAGTCACTCTATCATCAACAAATCCGAGTGATCAATAAGCGTGGGAAAGACAGTATCCAAACATACCAGTTCACCAACATACGCCACGCCCTTGAGCCACCCAGATCTGCTCCTTTACCTAAGGCAAATCTATTCACTAAAAATGCCTGGCTACATAAATAGGTTTTTAGCCTAGACTTTAACACTGAGCCATGAAGATTAATTGGAAGGCTATTCCATAACCCTGGGGCTTTGTCAGAACGAGGCTATACTCAGTTAGTGAATTAGGAGCCGCTGAGCTGACATGGTGGTAAGTAACACTTAGAGGGCACAACTTAAGTAAGTATCTTGTGACCATGAGCTTAAAAAAAGTTGCGCCATTTTATCACAATTGGCAGGATATTTTCACAAGCCACCTGTCTGAGACATTAGAGTGAAATTACAACATGTTTGAACTGCAAATAATTGGTTGAACCATTTCACATGGGGAAGGTTTTAAGGCCAAGTGACTCAACAAACCCCTAGATCGTATGACAGTGTTTTCTTGGTGTGTATGCTGCTTTTCTGTTGTTTAATATTAAGTAGTAAACTAATACAATTATATAAACTGATATACTTGGAATATTATAATTTTTAAAGAAAGTCAAAATAAATACATTAACCATTCATAACCAGGTTTGAGGATATTATGTTTCCTTAGTCACTCGTTTGTGACCCTGTCTGTGAAAACATAGCTAAAATCTTCTTTTTTTTTTTTTTTTTTTACTTAATTTTTTAAATGTACAAAACAGTGATTCATAAAAAATGTTAAAAAATAAAATAAAAATAAATAAATAAATAAAAAGTCTTTAGCCGGGTTTTCACAGACAGGGTCACATTTTCTCACATATTTGTTTATGCGCATGAAGATGCCATGGTTACCACCCACACACAAACTGTTCTCTAACACATTAATCACTTAAACGTTTCTCAGTGTCACCAAAACAATATTTTATGGCAACTGAAATATCACACCAGTTACATAATTGTTGTCGTTCAAATTTCTAAAGGGATCTTATTTGTAAGCCATTCAAAACACTTAGTGAATCAAATCATCTTGATGATGAAAACAAATGTAAAAATAGCACCAATGTTCTCCTCGGAAACAATAAAATATGCCAGACTGAAGGAGAACTGAGTATTCGGTCTATGTCAGGATATAATTGTGTGACTTTATTCCTTTCGTAGGAAATTTTTGCATGCCGAAGCAGACATTGTAGTAATTCACCTACTGTAATTAGACAACTCAGCTTGACCCAGAAATGGAAAACGAAACTAACCTTGTCTAGGAATGAAAGTTTATGCAAACACATGCAAAACATACCCACAAACACGCACGAATCAGGAAAACATTTGAAAAAAGGGGCGTGTTATTTGGATGAAATGAAACTCAGATGGCCTACTTCTACAGATGTGTATGAACAGGATAAGGAAACACCAGTTCACAGAAACAAGGAAAGGATCAGAACTTCACCAAGGTAAATAGGATTAGATTTTTTCGTTCTTTTTTTTAATTTATTGTAATATGCCATTTGTCAAATCTTACTTAAGTAAATTCACATCTATAATAATAATAATAATAATAATAATAATAATAATAATAGTTAATTTAAACATATTACTTAAAATATTACTATAAAAAATCCAAATACCAAATTTAATTAACAATGTGTTTAAAACACACTTTTGCTTACAATTTGTTCTCTAAATAAAAGGCAATAATAACTCAGCTTTCTATTAAATGCCTTGTGAAAGGGCAGCACAATGATTAGCAACATCTATACTAACATATAGTTTGAATAGAATTCATACTGGCATCCGTTGCTATTTTATCAGTTTTGCTTGCCATAGCCATCGCTTAGTTTCCTGATACTCCAACATCAAGAGAAATTATTATCATTAATAGTGTAAACACAATGGTAAAATAAAATCAATTTGCAAAAATTGCAAAATTTGTCTTACAAAATCCCTGCATGACCCCTCCCTACTAAAATGAACCCTCCAAAACAAACATGCAGCTGCACTATATTTAACAGTATCATATATATATATAAAAAAAACTTTATAAAAATTATAAACAGACTGCTTTTTCAACAAAATCAGTTAATTCTTCTGTTTTGCCTTAGATGTGTTGCCAAGTATAGCTAAATTACCAATTTGTTTACATTTTTAACAGACAACATGGATTTCCATCATCTAAGAACTTTGAGTCCCAGTCTGTCACTTTCCACCACTTCTCTAAGTGACACGCCCGTGTCCATCTTGCAACACCTTAAATGTGCCATTTGCTTTGAGCTGCTGAAGGACCCAGTCACTACCTCCTGTGGTCACACGTTCTGCAAGAAGTGCCTGGGTCGCCAGATGGCGATTAACGATCTAGTCTGCCCATTATGCAATCAGCATCTTAGGTCAAAACCAAAAGTAAACATCGCCTTTAGAGATGTTGTGAGTGAATTCCTCAAGGCCCAGGAGCCAGGCCCAGATAGGTTTACTGGACAGCCCGGGGAGGTCCTCTGC
>JAAGKR010009209.1:494-27545 GCA_011419295.1 Clarias macrocephalus | reverse complement strand
TATATATATATATATATATATATATATATATACTATATACTTTTTTTTTGTCATTCATCCTCAGTTTTGGATTTGTGTGTTTGCATTTGTATCTTCCAGTCTTCATTCATAGGATTTACAGTAACAACTGCCCCTAGACTGATAAGCTTGTTTGGAGTAAACATGCCTCCTGTTCTCTTCTTGTTCATGGTACTGGTCAGTTCATGGTGGATTAACCTGGTTTCATTAAGTGGCCTCTTAAAATCAGATATGCTAATGTGTGAACTTTGTCTTCCACTAAATATAAATGAGTTCAGTGTTTTGTTTGGGGATTAAAAAAAAGAAAGAAGAAACATCAGTTTGGTAACGCCTGTGTGGGGGCAGTTGTTGACACAGATGTCTCTACAGTACAACTGAGTGAGCTTAACTCTTCTTTTCTTCCACACATCTTCCCTTTTTTCCCCAAAAGGGAAATAAAAGAAAAAATATATAAAAGATAAGAAAACCTTCGCTCATTATCTATATCGCTTATTCCGTACAGGGTCGCAGGAGGCCTGGAGCTTACGCCAGAGGATTCAGGGCACAAGGAGATAAATACCTTGGACAGGGTGCCAATCTTTCGCAGGGCACAAGCACACACACTATGAGCAATTTATAAAAGCCAATTTGCCTAGTCTGCATGGCTTTGAACTGTCAGAGGAAATCCACCAAGCACAAGAGAACATGAAAACTCCACACACACAGACCCAAAGGTGGGACTCAGATGTTAATCCTGTAGGTGAGAGGCCACATTGTCCCAGTGAGATCTTGCAAAACTGTGAGTGACTCATATAATTCCAGGTCTCTTAAACTGCACATTAAACATTTAAGTTCCACTATAATCCCCTACGTTTTTCACCAATAAGAGACAATACAGAATTTATGAAACTAATAATAATGCAACAGTTTTGCATTCATTGTTTTTTCATTGGGAAACTAGAGTACCGAGAGGAAACTCACCAAGCACGGGAGAACATGAAAACGCCACACACAGATCCAAAGGGACTCAAACCCTCGACCCTGGAGATAAGAGGCTATAGTGCCTCTCCTCATTTAAACAAACATAAGACTCATTTTATTACAGATCTTGCAAAACCTTCAGGGCTCATATACCTCCGTGCCTTTTAAACTGTGCTTAAAACACTTTAAGTCCCATCATCGTTCCCTAGGTTTCTGATCAATAAGAGACAATAGTTTTGCAATCATTCTTTTTCATTATTTGAATAATCGTAGTACTTTTTACATCAAATAATTATACTTAATTATAAATAATATAAAATAATTATACGTAATTATTTGACAAACATTGTGCTAATTGTTGACTGCCCATACACACACATACATAACCTGTTCATGACTCCGCCCCTTGCTACATGCGCTCCGTCCTAGTCTTACTCAGTGTGATTTTATTGTCCATTCTATACCTCTACATTCTGCACCATTTTCTTCCTCTTGTACCGTGGGGACACTGCCTAGAGAGGACAGAAATGGGGAAGGATCCTGGAGAAGAGGGGGCGATCATCAGGTCAGAGTCAGCACACACACACACACACACACACACACACACACACACACACACACACACAGGTACTGTCGTTACTGTCTCATTATAATAACTTTATTGAACACTGTCTCTGTATGGTGAGTGTACGTGTGTGTGTCTGTGCCCTGCGATGGATTGGCACCCTGTCCAGGGTGTACCCTGCCATGTGCCCGAAGTCTCCTGGGATAGGCTCCAGGCCCCCCATGACCCTGAATACAGGATTAAGCGGTATAGATGATGAGTGAGTGAGTGTCTCTGTATGAATATAAGAGTGATTGCCCTGTAAGTGACCCGCCCTGGGCCAGACTCAAGGCTTTGGGTTCCTGTGTAGAGCTGCATGAAGTCACACACACACACACACACATCTGAGTGCAGACATGCTCTTTACTTTCTACCCGTCCTGTCAGTGGAAAGATGGGCTAGTCTTAATAAAGTGTTTTAACTAAGCAGCACCCACACACACACACCTGCTTCATCCAACATCTTCACTGTAATTGATCAGGTGTGTCTCCTGCCTGTGTGAAATGACATCCTGTCCCACCACATTCCTGCTCTAAGGTGATATAATCCGTAAATAATGATATTGTGAGTGATCACGTCCTGCACTCAGACTGGCTCCTGCTTCTAATCTCAGAGCGCTTCAGAGGGTTAGATCGGACCCTTCTACATGAGTGTACAGTGGTGGAGTTTAGTGTGGGCCGTGTTGGGTGTAACTCGTTACAAAGTAACACATTACAGTACTTGGATTACTTTTTTGATGTAGCGAGTAATCTAATGCATTAGGTCCGCCATTTAAGTACTCAGTTAGTTCGATTTTCAAAAATGTAATCCGTGAGCCAGACAGCAGTCATTCCGTTAGTGTGTGTATGTGAAAGCCGTCCTACAAGCTCCGCCACTGCCCCCCTCTGGTTTTCCTGTTAGTAGTTAACAGATTATGGGCCAAACTTTGCTAAGTGATGATGGTAGAATAATTATAAAGGTCTTGACTAAAACAACATGCATGAGGAAGCACAACAATTTCAGGTTATCTGTGATTGCTGTGACAAAATTGGGATGTTAGAAGAATTTAATTTGTACAAGCAGTTATGGTTGCAACCTTCAGCTAATTTCTTGCTTTAATACTTTCTTGCAGACATACTGGAGAAAACACAGACTGAGACCTCCGACAGTAGCACAAGACCAGCTAACAACAGAAGAAAGAAGCAAAATCTGACGTGCAGAAGCAAGAGCAGGAGACTCTTGATGCCTGGATAAAATCTCAAAGATTGATGGAGATGCGCTGACTAAAGATACAGAGGAAGGAAAATAAAGAGATCTGTTAAATTAATTTTTTTAACTGTTTAATTTAATAGTGCCATTGTCTTAATTCCAGTAACACACCCTCTTGCTATGCAAGTACAAGAAAATATAGAAATACGCTACATTTTAATGTTTACATTTTTCTAATGTTTGACAGCTACTTTTCTGTTGAAACACTTGCTTGAATTTTACTTGAATTATTTTTAATAAAACATTTTGCACTCTACACTCTAAAAACTGCTTTGTTAAAAAACAACCCAACCACAACCCTGCGGCTCGGTCACTACTGGACAGAACACGCGCTGGGTTGTTTTGACTCAATTGCTGGGTTTGACCAATTAACACAGAATTCTTCTAACAGTTCATCTAGTTCATCTAACCCAACCAGTGGGTAAAATTAACACTCTTGTTGGGTTGACACATTCAATTTGATTTTTTTTTTTTCAAAAAAGACCCAAATTGTAAATAACGTAACTAGATTGTCATAGAATAAGAAAATGTGAATAACTAAATTTTGACAAAAATGTCAGACAAAACCATAATATAATCCCAAGGTGACTATTCGTTAAATATAAAATAAATGTAACAAACACTCTGTAAAACAATAAAAACAAGAGGCCCCTGTAAATTTGATTTGAATTTTTTTTTTTTTTTTGCCTTTACTGAAATGTTGAAACACTTTTTATATAGAAGTTTTCAATACAACTCTTATAATGCCACATGACATCAAACATTCCCCATCTTAATATTTATCTTTTACTTATTTAACTGTTACTATTTAATTTCCTTCAAAATGACATCAAAAACAAAAATGATAAATGTATTTAAAAGATTATTGATTAAATGTTGGGTGAAAAAACTGTTGTCCTCAAAAACTTAACAGATGAGGACTCGTGTCCATCAATCTGATCTACAGTATGCTGGAAAAACTCGCAGATGAGCATTGATTCCAACAATGGGAAAGGTCTGTCAGGTCCCTCTTGTCTCATCGCCAAGGCACAAAACATGGAACAATGCTCCAGTCATCTCCTTATTCTTCAGATATCATTCCCATCATGTTGGTCCCCACCTGTGGATTACACACCATCACTTAGTGTTGCAATATATCTAACATATCTTACATATGTATCTTATGCAAAACATTTTTTCTCTTGTCAAACACAACAATACATAGTGTGAACATGAATTTCTGACTAATTTTCGTCACTATTTAACGTGCGAGGGATAACAGGATACGACGCTCCAGCTGGTTTTTATACGAAACATTTACCCCATGTCAAATTCTCAACAAACACTAGATGTATATGATATTTAAGTGATGAATTTACAACTTATAATAAATATTTCATAAGGATGAAGAAAAAGCTCGTTTTAAACTACGACTTAACGATGACACTTTCTCATCTTTTGAATAACAAAACAGAATGAGAAAACAATATTAATCCCACACCACCATATCAAAGCATTTTATTTTAACAATTCAATATGCTTCCTCCTACCACAACTTTTTTTTTAAGTAAAAATTTACATTAACTTATAAAATACCATGAAATACATTTAAATTTAGGTAAGAATTCATATAAACTTACCACTTGGAAGTGCACACTCGAGGGTTTGAGGACACCGGGTATAGTGCAAATAGAACGCAGCGTACAGGCCGCGATATATTATACCATAACCGTATTATACCAAGCATTGCCTTCAAGAAATACACTAAATGAAACAAATCCGCTATTTTAACTCCTGCAGAGACATCACAGCGAGCGGTAGTTTTCAGAAGTTCTTTCCAAGATGAGGCGGCTACATGAGCCGAAGCACGCGCGTGGCCTGGAGCTCAAATCACCGAAATCGTTCAGGCAATTTTTAAATAGACGCTATCTTTAATACCCGATTGATGTATTGAGCTGTACACACATACATTCTTGTTGGATCAAAATAACCCAATCAGGCGTTCATTTATAAATCACCCACTACATCTCATTTGACCCAACATAGAGCAACCCAACAATGTGTTTAAAGTACCCGAAATAACCCAGAATTTTGACCCAGCATGATTTTATAGTATACATTTATTTTCAAAAATACAGTATAAACACACTTGCACACAAAACATTGATGTATTGTGAAGTTTCAAATTCAAGAGTTCATTTCACCCTCTGAACCGCGCAGTAGAAAACACTAGACACGTTATTTAGAGCGCCGTGGATGTTGTCACCAAAGGAAAAAAAACGTCCACGCGGAGAATTAAGTTTATGACTTTCTTGTTCTTTCTCCTTTTGGACAGCAGAGAAACAAACTACCTGTCTACCGCCACCTACTGTTTCCAGTTGTGTAAAATACGCATGTGTGCCCGGGATCGGAACCTGCGGGGGGATTAGGGAGGGGAAGAAATCGTGCTCGGGAACGGAAGGGAACGATCGTTCCCAGTGAGAAAACGTCCTTAGTCTCATCTTCGTGCTCTAGTTTTTAAATGAATCATAACCCAGATTTCTTAACCTCGCACATAAACTTGCTAACAGTTTTGAAAAAAAAAAAAAATATATATATATATATATATATATATATATTTTTTTTTTTTTTTTTTTTTTTTTTTGCTTTAATGGTTCCAAAGTATTCCTTCTTCTTCTATGTATTTTTCCCGTTATGTCTCTTTCATATTTTTATTCACACTTCTGCACTGACTGTACTGTGACCTTCATGATATCATAGGTGTGAATCGCAGAGAAAAACATTCTGCAAGTCTTTTGGTTATGTTGTGAAACAATCTCATGTTCATAGTTCAGTGAAGTCATCAAAACCCTACTGAAAGACTGTATAATACACTCTCACAATCCAGCATGTATTAAATTAAATGTTCCTCTTGCATTAGCCAGAAAACTTCACTACACACTTGAAAATGTGAAGGCAAATACATGACACTTAATAAATACACATTAAGGTTCAATTATTTGTCACATGTATCTTACAACATGGTGTTTTTTTTTTCTCACATACTGAATTAGTTAGGAAGCTGGGGTCAGACTGTAACAGAATACGGTACCAATGGAACAGGGTAAGGATCTTGCTTAAGTGCTCAACAGCGGAAACTTGGCAGTGCATTGGATTCAGTAATCAGTGATTTCATAATTCATAGCCTTAAACGTTTTAGCCACCACTATCCCAGCACCTTCTTGCTCATGGTATAACCCAAGCCAGGTAAGTATAATTATAATTAATTATAGTACAGGAGAGTCCTGTATTGAATCATAATGATGATTATTATGTAAATCACTCAAAGAAGCATCACATGTTTTTGAAAAATAAAAGTAAAAAAAAAATGTAGTTTTTATAAATGTAAAAGCGGAGAGGCATCTCTTATTCATATGTACTGGACATGCCCGAATTTGGAAAAATTCTGGAGGGATGTCTTTAAAACCTTGTCGTACATATTGAAATGCAATCTTGAACCAGACCCTCTGATTGCTCTTTTTGGTATTACTGGAGAGGAAGATAAGCGTCTAACTCCAGCGTTAACAGCGTTTCTTGTCTTTTGTGACACTCCTGGCCATGTTCTCTTTTATTCAAGTGGAAGGATGCCACCTCACCCACTCATTCCCAGTGGCTCAGAGATATTATGCCCTGTTTATCCCTGGAGAAGATTCACTACACAATCCACCATTCGGACTTGAAATTTCAACAGGTGTGGGGGCACTTCCTTCGCTTTTTTCATATACATTTGTAGTCTGAACCAAAAACTTCCAGCTCCACGGGTTTTTTTTTTTTTTCATTTCTCTCCTTTTTTTTTTTTTTTTTTTTAATATGCCTGGCGTCTAGCCTTTCCTATACATGTAAAGCTGGCTTGGAGTCTGGGTGGGGTGGGTTGGGTGGTATAGGGTTTTATAAGGGGGCTATAAAATGTGTATTGAAACGTTACATGTTTACCCTGTTATATCCCTGTTTAAAATCAATAAAAATATTGTTGAACATGAAAAATGTAGATTTTAAGTAGCAGATTTTGAAGTAGCTAAGATGATGTTATTGATTGTCTCTAGGATTTTCATATATACTGTACATGAACTAAGACATATAAAATGCCTTTAGGAAATGTCATACAAAATAAATATGAGGCAGACATATATAGTAAAATGTTACACTTTGTTTAAACTTGTGCATGATCTGCAGCCCTTGCTGTCTTGCTGAGGATTTATTTAAAGTGCATTAAAAAAATATTTGACTGCCATCTTTCAGACTGCTGCACTATGTGAACTCTACTTCAATAAAAAAGGGTGTGATGCCACTTTACATCCTTTATTTGAAGAATCCTTTTGAAGAATTGTTTTCTTGCTTTGATTTCTTTTCAACTCTGTGTCATCCATGTTTCTTCCTAAATACTGTACTACAAGGGGACTTCACGTCAAAATGGGTATTTTGATTGTGCAAAATAACAGAACACACTTATGAGTAAAAAAACATTTATTTTTCCTATATATGGAAACTTCTGATGCACCCTGTAATTCCTCTATATAATCTCCTGCTAAACTAATGCACTTATTCCATAGTTTCACTAGTGCTTAGACATCATCAAGGTAGAAATTTTTCTCAGTATGCCAGAGCCATGATCAGATTGGCTGTTCACTCCTAAACATGTGGAAATGTCTTGTAGCAAGGTCAGGATGCAAGGGGATGTGCCAATAACTCCCAGCGGTGTTCTTGTAATGTGCAAGTGGTGTTGGAGAACAATAGTATGTACAGTTTGCACAGATAGACTTCTTCCGAATTATCAGTTTTAGCCCTGATTGATGAGAAATTTCGTCACATGTCCTGGTTTGATCTGGACATCCTCGTAATGTGATCACTAGTTATATGACCAAGAAATGCGTAGAAACGTTGGAGAAAAATTTGTATATTGAAAATACTTTATACTGTACATGTGATTCTTTATGGTAATACGAGGTGGTATCAAAGGTTGCAAGATTCGTATTCCACAGATCCGGGGCTTACGACATACATCCTCCTTTAGACTACCTAACAGTATTCGCTATTGAAGGTCTGATCCCTGGGGACGAATTCTTGATGCACAATGTGAATGTGGATGCCACCACACCACTGTGCCGCACCCTCTTTCACTAACCTAAGCAAGAAATTAACACAAAAACAGGAAGGCAACGGTCACTCAATGCTGCTAAGAACATGAACATGAGGTAAAGGTTCACAGAAACTTCTAGAAAGATTGTAGTCAGTTGTGTGGTTGCTGATTTGTGATAATTGTGTTTGAAAAAGCCTAAAGACGTTTTTTATTTCCACTTAATAAAATACTGTCATATTATCACTATAACATAAAATACAATTTCCCACTAAGAACAAATGTAATGTATAAATGGTCGTTAATTTCGATTTATTAATATATGGACTGTGCGCCATGCACAAAACTCTTCTCGTTGCTGTTGAGTAGCCAATCAGAGAGAATTTCCCCGTGCGCCTGAGCCAATCAGCGCCGTCCACGAGGTTCAGGTCAGAGGTGGAGACCGAGTTTTAAGATAGACTTACAGTCCAGCCAATCAGCATATAACAGTACTTGAAAGACGGTTTATGGTAAATATAGTAACCAATCAGAGTGTGTGAAAGGCGGGGCTACTGCTTCAGCATTCATTCTCCAAAGTCACACGTGATCGGCTGTAAGTTCCAGGCGGTTTGGGTCCATCAGAGAACGCAGGGGGTGAGTAGACTCATCATTTTTATTATACAATTTACTCATTTACACGGGTTGTAACGTATAGTGTAGAATATAACGATGGTGGCGTGTAGCAGAGTCCGTATGAGTGACATTGATTTCAGCAGTGGACGAGCTGCGTGGCTCGCGAGGCCGGTGTGTGCCTCAGAGCTAGCAGTGCTAATGAGCAGAGCTAAACCTCGGGTGTCATGTCAGTCAGAGTGAAACTGCACAACTTGATTTTTAATTGATAAATTAAACAGTATGTTAATAATTAAACTCGTATACATGTAATCGCTCTGTACGCGATTATGTATTTAGCTAGGGCTGATGTAAAGTGCTTTCGGTGTCCACTCCATAGTTCAATTTGAGCTCGCTGACATTTAGCCTGGAAATCGGAGGATTTAGATTGTCTTCAGACATTGAAACGCGTTTTGTTAATCATTGAGCACTCTTATTAAATATCTTCAACTCTGTACATATTAACTATATTCAATGTTGCCAGCGTGTGCGCGAGCGCGAGCTTGGGGGGACTGAACCAGCTCGACTGGTCATACATGCACATGTCATAAATGGATTTTTTGAAACAGTTTCCGGTACGGAACGTTCCAGAATCTCACATCATTAAAACGGGTTTTATCATTTGCATTGCTTCAAGCCTGTTAACCCTCCCCCCCCCCCCTTTAAAAAAAAAAATCAGCTAAACGTTTTACAATATCTGAGGAGCAAAAAGCGGCTCCTTAGATATGTGTACATGTTGTTGATGTGTGTGTGTTTTTATTGTTGTCCCTCAAACAAAACCTTTGAGAAAGAACCACAGTGGCAGTTATTTCTCACTGTTTATACCCTAACCACAGGGCCACACAGCTTCTCCTTACTGGCCATCTTTTGTCCCCTGTCAAGTCCAGGCATGACCTTAATAGTAGACTAAATACAAGTGTGGAACCACTGTTTGTGCGTGCGTTTCTTCAAAATTGTTAAAGTTTGGTCTCTGTGTGTTTCGAAACTCATCATCTCTTTTTACTTGTATTACAGCCACATATATATAATTTGTTGCAGCCATTCAGGTCAATGTACTATTATGCTAAAAGTTAGCAAAACAGTCTGCTCATCAGCTTCTAGACTAACCAAATGATGCAGGGTCAGCTTCTAGAAGATGAACCAAATGACCCCGGGGCAGCTTCTAGATTGGCCAAACCACATGGCGCTGGCACAGCTTCTAGATCAACCACATGACGCCAGGGCAGCTTCCAGGCGTCGCAATGACAGCAACCAATTTGTACATTCTATGCGATTATTGTATTAACTTTTTGTATTAACTGGCTTGGTCTCTTTGTTTTACATGAATTAAACATTTAATTTCCGCATTTTTCTATTAAGTTAAAATGGCTTTTTTTCTATAAAAAACAAATTTATACACAATTCCAGAGTTAAAAGTATTGCACGGTTTGAATTCTTGTCTTTCTCTACAGAATTATCTAGATTAAAAAGAAATGCATACTGAAAAGTCCACAATTTTAGTTTATTGTATTTGTTCAGGTTAAAACAGGTTTCGTAGATTTGTTTACTGATTGTGCAGTCGATTTTTCTGTAAAGACTACATGTGTATTACTAAATTAGTTCAAAATAAAATAGATTCGAATACTCTTACTGTTTTGCTTTCTGTATAGGTCACATGTTATGTCACATGTGAATGAGCCACATGTGGCGCTTATTGTTATAATTGTGATTTATACACGAGTACATGATGGGAGTTGAAGTACTGTATGTCGTCTTTTTACTTTGGACAGTGAGCTTTTGACTCTCGCCCCTTCCCCCTTTCCTAAATCTTAGGCCTGTATTTACCCCTAGGCTCAGAAGATCCCAGTGTGCGAGCTTAGCTTAGTGTTTTAAATAAAGTTACTTTGCTGGCCAAAGGCGACAGCGTGATCTGTTGTCACATTATAAAGCACAAAAAAAGCACCAAAGTGTCCACTTTTGTTGGGGGAGCTCTCCTTCTTTTTGTAACCTTATTGCAATTCTTTTTGAGGAGATCATGTGATTCCAGGATTTGTTTTACGCATTTTTATGTCATTTGAAAAGTAGATTGTGCTATTTCCTGTAGATACAGTATGGGGAGGGGGGAGGGGGCGCCCGATTCGTTAATGTATAATGATTTTACGTGTATCGGCATTAAAATTTCTTTATTTTAAAATTTATTTGGTGGGTGTTTCCAATCGAAGTGGCAAAACATATCTCTATAACCCTACATTTGGTACTTTTGGTATCGTGATCTGTTATTGGCTGGTCCTTGGTGATTCACACCATTAATTTCCTGCATGGGTTTTTTTTTTTTTTTTTTTTTTTTTAAATGTCCAAATTTAAACTAGTAACTTATAAAGTAATAATATTCTGTATTTTTCTCAACCCCCACAAATGTAATTTAATTCAGAGAAACCAAGCACTATGTTTCTTTTATGCAATCTCTAGATTTGAAGTGTCAGCCTGCAGTAGATTAGAGTTGGGTCTGATCAGATCGATGAATCCATCTCATCTTAATCTTTCTAAGACGACCTCTTTCTGTTCATCTGGCCTCTAAAGCTTAGAGCTTTGCTCGACCCCAGTATGATCATTAAGTGTTTGTTCTTTATTTCCTGTTGATCGCTCTCCACTGCTGTTGTAGGAGCTTAGGATTGCACTCATTGCTGTGTGATTCCTTATTGTTGAGCATAGTTTCATTGTGTTCAAACCAGGCTGAGATTAGCTTCTCTTCTTCTTATTCAGGGGCTGTAAGACTAGAGTGGGCATTAACACTCTAAACCGTATACAACTACAAAGGTTGATGTCAGTGTTTACAAATAGCACTGTAATGATTGGTGCAAACACCAGCTGTGGGGGAATAACCTGTGAGTCTTGGCACCCTTTGTGATTTCCACAGAGAGGAACATGCCATCCCTTTAAGTCCTGTGCGCATCAATATTGACTTTAAGCCTCACCACAAAAGCTTTGCATACGAATAGAACAAATGAATAGTCACCAACCGTGGTCCAGATGTGGATCCAGCTGCGTATTTCAACCGACCCGACCAAATCTGTCCATAGTTCAGCAAATCCGCCTTTGTAAACATGAACCAACTGAGCTTCTGTAGCAGATCCTTTTGTTGCGGTTTATCTAGTCATGTGCATCTATGTAAATGATTTAACTGAATCCACCTCATTGAACCAGAGACTAGCTACCACAGACCTTTTACTGAAAATTTATTTACCTTCTTTGGACTGATTAGCAAAAAATAGAAATTGTTAATTATATCCACCAATGATGGTTAAGTGTGTTGTCACAACAACTCCCAAATTCAATGTTTTGCTTATTATTATTATTATTATTATTATTATTATTATTATTATTTGAAAAAACAACCAATTTTTTCTTTTATATCTGTTTGTATTTGAGGTGGTAAAATGTTGCAGTTCTTCAATAATCCTACACGAATGGTGCGCTCTAAACTACTCACACATTGGCAGGCAGCACAACTTCCCGTGTGGTTTTGCAAAGTTGATTTAAAATTCTAACAAAATCTTAAATATATATAATTTCAAATCAGCTTTAAAAATTGTGAACCGTGTTGCCAGATTGGGATGTGTTGTTTGAAATTTACATCATGTATCAAAAACGATCAGGGTTTGATTCAAATAGTTGAAGGAGTGGGAATGTAAAATCACCCTTAAGCTCATTAGAGGAGTGTCACTGATGAGGGAGAGGGAGGAGGGAGTGTGTTTGAGCAAGGGACCTGAGTATCACCGTGTATGTTTATGGATACATCCTTTGAGGAATCTTTAGGAGCCTTGTTGGAGTTGGTCAGCCTTGCCGGTTCAAGAAGACTCGCGTAGCATTAAGAAATTACTGAAACGTTGAACATCAATCTGTGGGAGTTTTCATTCATTCTGGTTTTAAAATAAACACTTGGTTTAGGTTGCGATTTACAGCATGAGGCTGGTCACTGTCTCCATTTCATGATGCTCGTGTCTTATTGTGTTTATTAAGAGGAAGTGGCAAGAGGATTATTTCCTGTTCTTTTTAAAAGATCTTACTTTCTACCCAGAATCGTTTCTGACAGGTGCATCAGTTACACTGCTGACAGATATAGGACTTAAATGAGCCTGATAGCTGGTCTTTGTTGATCTGGGGGATGATTAGTAATGTGGGAATGCAATTAGTTAATGTGTGTGTTAGTTCGGCACATCAGAGACATAATCTCCTCGGGTTAAATCTCCTTAAGGGAAAGCGCTGAGGCTGCAGATCTCCCTGCCGCAATCTTGTCGCCCTGGTGACGGGCACCTGGCAGCAGGGCAACGATAATGACACGGACGTTAGACAAGGAGATATGACAATGGATTACATATGTAATGTTTGAGGGTCTGCGTCTGGTGAAAACTTCTAGTCAGGTGATTTCATCAAATTTAGGTTTCTTAATTAGTGTTTAAGGTGATAGTGATGTTTTCATTCTCTTATCATAGTACAGGGGTATTATGGCCTAATTAGAGGGAGGTTAAGTAGTGTGCAGTGTTTAATGTCAAAGAGTTTTCGTAAAATGTTATTATACCACATGGATTAATATTTAGGATGTTCTGAACGTAGTTGTTGCTTGTTATAAAAGTGATGGAAACAAACGTGTTTAGTGGAAGTTCCATAGAATTTACAAATAGATTATAACTGGATAAAGTACTGTCGCGTATGTGCGCAAACAGAATAAAACATGTGAAGGTGTTGGTTTGGTAATGTGATCAATGACAGGATGCCAACATGGTCTTAAATCCCTGTGTCTTCTGTTTTCTGTTTCTCTAGACTATGGAGCTGAAGGTGCAGCTGTGTGTGCTGCTGCTAGCACTGAGCGTGTGCGTGATGCAACAAGTGCGGGCTCACCAAGAAGACGAAGATGAGGACATTCACGTGGACGACGACCTGGGAAACCTGGGAGATGAAGACCTGCTGGACGGAGAGGGAGAGGTTGACCTAGAGGAGGAAGAGGAGGAGGAGAAGCAGAAACCCATTTCATCAGCACCTACCGTAAGCCCATCCGTTATTAATTCCGCGACTCATCAGCCACTAATGAAGATTTATTTCTGTCCGCTACTCCTTGAAATCCCTAAACGGCTCACACGAGAGGTTTCCTCTGTAGTTCTTAGAGAGTTTGTTTGGGTCCAACACACCTGAGACGTGTGAAGGTGAGCTGTGGGTTCATGATTACTGAAGCTGCACGCAAGCGATGCGGACATGCAGCAAAGAGACGATGGCGGGTAATCAGGAAGTTACCTCGGATGTTTGTTTTTGTGAGAAGGCAAGATTTAGGGATCAGGTATATGAAAGGTTTAAGTAACTACTCCTCATTTTGAATTTTCTTTTTTTTTTGGATCGATCCGAATAGTCAACCCAGTGTAGTAGTTTTTTGATCCATAGTTTTATTTTAAATATTTAGGTAAACTTAATAATAGGGACGGGAATCAACAGAGAACACTCGTTATATCATGATAGCTGGGTGCGAATAATTTGCTCCACACAGGATGCTGTGTTGTTGTATGAATAGTTTTGAATGTGTCACCTGCAGGATTATAGAGGAACAGCAACATTTTACAACCTCAAACGCAAACATATATAAATAAAAAGTTAATTAAAATGTGGGGATACGTTAATTGTTACATAAAGGAATCATGATGAGTAACTTTGAATTGACACATTCCTTGAAAAATGTATGACAGCCTTTTGCTGAAAAAACAGACTGCTTCCGTTCTATTACGTTAAATTACTGTGGTTTTGCAAGCGTATTGCCCCTTAATAGACTTAATAGGTGTTATGTGCAAGACTGTCACCTACTGGACTGGAGCATGAAGCAAGGGTCCAGGACAAACATGAGATAAATCGGCTGGTATATGTTCATCCTGTTGATTTATACATCACAGTATCCATAAAACAGTGAGACAATGGACGAAACTATAGATCGTGAGCGCTAGAAAATGCGTAGTATCAAACACGCATGAGAAAAATAGTTTGTTTAAAAAAAAAAAACAAGAAAAATTATAAAAAGGAAAAAAGATATTACTGTAGAACACTTAGAGTAGAGATGAAAATTTATTCAGTTACAAATCTTGATTCTTTCATGTGGTTATTTCAAAATAGATTTTGTAGAGTAGATCATATGAGAAGTCATGTTAGCCTATAAATGAATGTTAGCCACCTTAGCATTTATCTAATCTAAACTAGCTAGCTTGTGCCAACTGAGGCAAGTAGGTGTGTTGCAACCAACAGCCAAGGCTCTGTTCTTCCGCCTATTTGCCCATTTATGGATGAGCTGAGGTTTAGGTGGAGTCAGCTCCTGCCCAGATGGTGATGAACAGAGCCCATGGATGACATCACAAACACCTGCTGATTATGCCCTAGGACATGTAGTTTTGTGGTTGTTTTCGGAAGCTTTCAAGGCTTTTGCAAATTATTTATTTATAAGCAATAAACCTTCTCTTGCAACAGTAGGATTTAAGGCAGCCGCTATTCATTAAGCAGGACTCAACCACCTAATTAATTTAGGATTTTAGAATTCCGCTAATAAAAATCTAGCTACTATAAGAACGTTGAACTAAAACCCAGTTAAAACTTGACGAGTTAATCTATTGCAGTTTTATTAAACCAAAACGTGTGTGTGTGTGTGTGTGTGTGTGTGTGTGTGTGTGTGTGTGTGTGTGTGTGTGTGTGTGTGTGTGTGTGTGTGTGTGTGCGCGCGTGTGTGTTTTCCAGGTGACGTATAAAGCTCCAGAGCCCAAGGGAGAGCACTTCTTTGCTGAGTCATTCGATAAAGGAACGCTGGACGGGTGAGAGATGTTTACAGGTTTTTTTTAGCAGATTCATAATCGACTAAAATATCCAAGGTGTTCTAACTGGTGTTTATATTTTTTCCCAGGTGGGTTTTATCCCAGGCAAAGAAGGAAGGCATTGATGAGGAAATCGCCAAGTATGATGGTAAGAGTTCAGAACGCTCGTCTTTGAGACCAGGGTTTGATTCAGGTGCCCGGCTTATCTCAAGCATGGTTTGATTGCAACACGTCTTCTGGAGGTTTGGACTGCAAAAAAGTAGTACTGCAAGCAATGATTAGTGGGCACCCAAGTAAGCCAGAAAGACAATGGACACCATTTAAAGATGCATTTAAAATGAGCACACCATTACCATTATGACATGGTTTTAGACAAGAGGAAATTTCATGTTTAGACCTTCAAAAAGCCCCATATTCTGGAAAAAAAAGCAGAATCCACACTATGACGACATAGGCCTGATGTCATAGTGCTAATAATAATAATAATAATAATAATAATAATAACTAGAGAGGCACATTTCCTGAAGAAAATGTGAGTGGTGCTTGCCGTGATGTCATAGAGCTTTTCATGTCACAATCATAGCTGTAGTTGATGTCATAGCTGATGTTGGTCTCAATGTTAAGTCTATGGGACTTTTTGTCTATGTGACCCCTTAGAAAAGTCATAGCACCCCATTCCCAACCAAGCCGCACGATTTGACACCTCATTCATGGGTCTACGACAAGGTGCGGGACAAGTTACGTGCCAAACTTTCATACGGAAGAAGAAGAATAAGAAAATAAAGATCTGTGAGATTAGAATAGTAGTGCTTTGCTTTCGCAAGCACCACTAATAATAATAATGCTGGATGTACCACAACAAAGTCCATCAGTCCTGTAGTAAAAGACAAAAGTATGCTGACTGAGTAAATAATGACTGAACAACATGTCCTGAAAACGAACCAACGTGTGTGTTTTTTTGTCTGTATGTGCACCCACACAGGTAAATGGGAGGTTGAGGAGATGAAGGACACCAAGTTGCCTGGCGATAAAGGCCTTGTACTGAAATCCAGAGCAAAACATCACGCCATCTCCGCTCCACTACTGCGACCCTTCACCTTCGACACCAAACCCCTCATCGTCCAGTGAGTACATTTTCGTGAACCCGAACAAATGCACAATTGGAAAAACTGAAAGCAGTGAGTGGGATATCAATGCATTTATGATCTCTAGGTGTTTGCAAAAATTGTTCCAGAAAATATCCTCAGGTTTTCTGTGTTTGGTTTTCAGGTATGAGGTGAACTTCCAGAATGGAATCGACTGTGGTGGTGCCTACGTCAAACTGCTCTCCCAGAGCCCAGACCTCAACCTGGTAAAATACTTTTCTTTGTTCCTAAAGCTGCTTTGAGATGATGTAAATTATGTCAAATACAGTATAAATTATGTGCTAATTCTGTGTATCTGTTTAAGTTTATTATTATTTTTTTAAACAATTTATAGACAAAGTATTGAAGTAGTGAGAATATTTGGAACAAGTAGAATTAAACAAGCTGTCTAAAATCCTGCTTGTCTCTTTGTCCTAATTGTAAAAATAAAATGCTGCACATCCCCTGAACTGTAAGTGTACGCTCTTTTGGTGCAAACCCATAATATATGAGCTGCTAAAAAAATTTAATGCAAAACTAACATTTATATAAAGTCTTGATGCCAATTATTTATCCTAGTAATGGTGGTGGGATCCTAAAAATTAAACTGTTGTTACAGTTTTAGGATGCTCACAGCGGGACTCAGTTGTGATGTTAAATATCAGTGAAATATGTTCATAAATCGTTTCAGAATCAACCAAATCAAAAACGAGATTTTTGTCATTTACACAATGTACTGCAAACTTCGGCTTCTAGCATTCATGTGGGCTAACTAAGGAATTTATTATTTCTCAAAATATCAAGTGGAGTAACTGTAGTTGTAATGAATAAGGGCTGTGTGGGTCTCAAGTTGCTTATAACTCTTGCATCAGTTGAATAAAGACAAATCTCTCTCATCCTTTCTCTTTTGTTCAGGACGAGTTCGTAGATAAGACCGGATACACCATCATGTTCGGGCCAGACAAGTGTGGCGAGGACTACAAGCTCCACTTCATCTTCCGTCACAAGAACCCCAAAACGGGCGAGTACGAGGAAAAACACGCCAAAAAGCCAGAGTCGGATCTCCGCACGTACTACACTGATAAGAAGACCCACCTGTATACACTGGGTAAGATACACAAATGTTTAAATTTAAACATAAATCTTAAGCAAAAAAGGATCTTGCTGAAATGTCAACTTTGTGGAAGAAATGTGGTCGAAAAAAATCATGAATGGGGATCACGTAAACACTCGAATTTCCAATAGCTTTGTTGAATAGGGAAAGTAAGCACATTTCCGTTCACAAACAACGATGAGAACACTCAGGATTGGGACTAAAAAGCTGTCTCTCCACAAGAAAACCACTGGTTAATGAGACTACTCAGAGAAAAGGCTTTTTGTTATGAGCATAAAGACTGGATTATGTCATGTGGTCTGACAAGTTCAGAGTGATCCTAATCCAGAGTGATGGGTGCATCATGGTAGGCAGGAAAGCGCGTGAAGCGATGCACATCATACATTGTGGCCATCATACAACGTCTGAAGGCAGTGTTATGATTTGGGGTTATGATTTGGCCAGGTCTAGGCTCAGCAATGTTATGTGGCACAAAAAACTAAGTCCGTCAATGACCTGAATGTACTCATTGACCAGGATATCATGTCTACGGAGTTGTTTCGGGGAGCATGAGGAATCGATTTCACACATGAACTGGTGAACACACTGCTGCGCTGTAATCAAAGCTAAGCAAAGGGAACTTGTTGAAATCTTAGGATGTGAGATTTATTTATTTATTTTTATTTTAAAGTGAGATTATAGACAGCTCACCATAAGGGAATATAATTTTACAGATTGAAATTGATTGAAATATTGAAGTAATGAATGCTTGTGTCATGAGGTGTTTTGTCTTATTTCCTGTAGTTCTAAACCCAGACAACACCTTCGAGATATTGATCGACCAGACGGTGGTGAACAGTGGAAGTCTGCTCAACGACATGACCCCTGCAGTAAACCCTGCCGCTGAGATCGAAGATCCTGATGACCACAAGCCCGAGGACTGGGACGAGAGACCCAAGATCCAGGACCCGGATGCTGTTAAGCCAGAGGACTGGTATGTGCTCACTTCTGTGTTCTCAAACAGAGATGAGTTTGTTTGGTAGTCCTTAGGGTATGCTCCCATGAGTTTTTGTTTCCTGGGAGCTACAGTTTCTATACAGTCACTGACCATGTTAATTAAACCATTGTAATGTGCTGAACAATCACAGTACTTCATGCATTAGTGGCCAAGAAAACATTCCCCACAACATTACACCACCACCAGCAGCCTGATCTTTTGATACCATGCTGGTACCATCTGCTTTTTCAGCATAAATTGATCCACCAGATAAGTAAGACAAGTTAATAACAAATTTTTCCATTTTGTCAACCAGGTTATGACGATTAAAAAAAAAAAGGACGTAAGCCTCAAGATTCAGCATCTGCTGACATAAGCGCATCTGTGTCACCTCTTTTCTTCATCATTAGTGCCCTTATTTAACCATCTGACAAGTGACCAAATTCGTGCCACTTCCAGTGACATCATCTCATCCGAACAGCAGTAACAATGACGTACTTCCTATTCTAACATCCCCCCCCCTCCCCCCACTTCTGGCAGGGATGAGGATGCTCCAGCTAAGATCAGTGATGAAGATGCTGTGAAACCAGATGGCTGGTTGGATGATGAGCCCGAGTACATTGGTGACCCCACTGCAGTCAAACCCGAGGATTGGTAATTTATATATAATTTTTATTTTTATTTATTTTTTTACATCTGTTTTTGCTATACAAAAGAATGAAATGGTACAAGACAAATAGCATAAGATTAGTGTTGCTAGATGCTCCGCGCTACGCTTTTCATTGTGATGTGGAAGACGAATAGTGATCAACCTTTACTTGGCCATTTCTACAATGGCCTGAGGGCTCCAGGGCCATGTGGTGTTCCAGATGCAAGGCAGAATTCAATTATAGCCATCTCTCCAGAGCAGGCTCAAATGAGTGCAAGGAATAATATTGTGTGTGCCTGTGTGTGTATGCACTCGCATCATCTAGTTTCTTTTTTTTCGGTATCCATTTTCTGTATCCATTCCTGCATCTGTAATTTTCTCTCCCACGTAACTTCGCTTTCTTCTCTTTTACAGGGATGAGGATATGGATGGTGAGTGGGAGGCGCCCCAGATCCCTAACCCTGCCTGCGAGTCTGCCCCAGGCTGTGGAAAATGGGAGAGGCCCATGATTGACAACCCTAACTACAAGGGCAAGTGGAAGCCACCGATGATCGACAACCCCAACTATCAGGTAATTGCTCCAAATCTGACCCAAAACATAAAATCAGTGCAGAAAAATGTCAGAATTTCTGTAGGCTTCACACTGTGAAATATTTGCAGCTACATTGAGGCCACATCTCGTTCGGGTCAGCTGTGACGATGCCTCAAACTCGCACTGAAAAGTGATTAATAGCTTCGTGTGGCATTATATCGAGTGACATCATATTGTAACATCACATGTAGTGACATCATAGTTTGATGCGTTTTTTCCTCTGCATCTGGGGCATTTTGAGTTCTAAACATTAAATTCCTTTTTCTGGAGCACCGAGTGGCGATGGCGGAGAGTTCTTGGGCCCGCTCATCGTTGCTTGCAACTATATTTTTTAGGGGGGGTTTGTACACACATTTTGTATTTTATATATAATTTTTTTTATACTTTTTTTCAATTAAATTAGGTATCTTTTGAACAGCCTAAAATAGGTGCATTCCTAAACAAACACAGCTTTTGCAGAAACCGCAAACTGCTTCCATTTAATGCAAAATTCTTGCAAAATACTCATATATTGAGAGGTGCATCACTGATTCTTCTTGGCAAAAGATTATAGCTTTATAGGGATGGGAATCACCATCTGAAGCGATATAGTCATGATACCTAGGTGCCAATTGGATTAAAACTCTTTACCACAATTGTATAAATACCCCTATTCATATTATTATATAGAAAATTGTTACAATTAAAATCAAAAAAAAAAAAAAAGTCTCTTCATAACTCCAAAGTCTTTTATCTTAGCCCTTATTTATCAGCTTTAAAACTGAATTAAACTGCGTAATTAAATGTAGTCTTTCCTTTTAACATTAGTTTTCTCACTTAAAAACCAAGCACAGCATTTAAACAATATAAACTAACTCCAAATTAGAGTTTAAATTCAAATAAAATTAAAGAAAAAGCTACATTCTATTAGTTTCTTTGAACCAAACTTGGCAAATAATTAATTCGTACCACACAGGAAGTCACTGTGTGAATTGTTTAGGGTGTACTTCCTGCAGGATTGTAAAGAAATTTTCATAACCTCAAATGCCTCCAAAATCTTGGGCAGTTTTGAGCACAAGGGCGAGTAAGGTTCTAATATTAGACCAATCAACTATCGAGATTGTTACAATCGAGACTGATTTGCTTGCAGAGGAAAAGTCAGATCAGAGGATTTTTCATGCTCACAACATTTGATGTAACGGCCTAAAATGCCCAATCGTGGTCACTGGCTGATTGGCCGTCGCATCCATGTTGTTAATGTAGTAAATAATAAAAAAGATATTTGGAGTCAATCTGGCGATATACGAATCGGCACGCATAACAATCATTTTTCACCCTATCTCCATTGCTTTATGCGATATGATGTATAAAGAATAAACAATAAAATTTATACAGCATTTCACATTTTTTTTTATTTAATTCATTGAGATTTTAATACTTCACCACCTGTAAGAACATATCAGCTTCAGATAATAATCATTAGTTCTATACAGCTTGTCCAGCCATGTTTCATTCTGCCGTTATTTTTGCTGATATGGCCATATTGCCGGGCGACGTTGCAAAGATGCAATTCTACAGTCATTATGCTGTCTAGCGCTCTGAAAATAGAGGCCAAAATCTCTAGACAGTTAGCCATAAGAACATCATGTCAGATCTTCTGATTTTCATTAAATCCATGTCTGAACTTTCCCTTCCTGTGTTACAAATCTAGCGTTACAAGTGAATATAATTTTTACTCTGCTGCTCTCCTTTGACCAGTGAAGAACAACCACAGTGTTAAACCCGTGCTTAGTTTCAGATTTATCAGACTCCAAGCCGTATAATTGTCTGACTCCAAATAATATCCTTCTGGCTTTCAAGCTGTTACGATGCATTAAATAGCCAATGGCTGATTTTTAATTTTCCTAATTGTAGCCTTGGCTGAGAATATCTTTTGAGCTTTTCTGCTGCTCCTGGGGGAAAAATATACATTTGTATATAACAGTCAGACTCAGGCTGTTTTGTTTTTACATATTTGGTCAACAGGTAAACCAGAATCTTTAACGCTTCCTTTGCATCTGATTTACCACTCACTGCTGGACTTTCCCTCAGTCATTGTGCACAAATTTAACGCTCTGTCTCTGATTATACGCATCGGCGAACCGGTACACTGTGGGTGTTGGAGACTTGCTGTTTGCTATGAATCTGTGTACATGTTGTGCAGCTGCAACTTTCCCTGCATTAAAGGGTAGAAGAGGATTGTCTTACCTCAGAGGGTCAAACCTAGTATAAATTTTAAAACGATTACAATTATCACATTTATGAAGTCAAAACAGGATTGTTGATTGTGCAGAATGACAGAACACAGATATGAGATTAAAACCTACTTTTATTTCTCCATATAATCCCCTGATACACTAATGCACTTATCCCAGTTTTATGCTAGTACTTGAATACCATCAAGGTAGGAAGTTTTCTTTGTACGCTGGAACCATGGTTGGGCTGCATGTCTAAAATGCTGGCCTCCCAGGAACTACTTTAACGACTCAAACTTGTGACTTGGAGAGATGTCCAGACTGTAAGGGGGACATGGCAGTAACTCCCAAAAAAGTTCCTGTAACGTGAAAATGATTGTGTGTTCCTACCATTCCTACAGACAGAAGCGTCTCTTCCACTAGTCATCCGTAGATTTTCAAGGATCAGGCGTTCCTCTTGCTGAATGTTCACAGGACTGACTGCAGTGTGCTCTGAGCCAGCTTAGCCGGGATTGCCGTTCATGGGAAACGTTTGCACGGTTCAGTTTTTTTTTGCAGTGGTTAAGAGTCTCATCACCATACTGTTCTTGAAGTTTTCAGTAAATGTCGATCAGTTTTACATCTTCATTCATGAGAAGTTTTATCACAAGTCCCAGTTCGACTTAAACACCCCTCGTACATTTTCTATCCCATAGAATATTACAGCAAATCTCGGCATGGTCAATTTTAAGCCTTGATGTCCATCTTTAGTATACATTTTCACTTGTATTAGACCGGCTGTATGGAAGCATCAACAAAGTGACATCACTAGTTACATTAGTGGCTCAAGATAAAAGTTGGAAAGCTCAAAAAACAAATGAAATCAAATTATGATTCACAGCTATAACGAATGTAAACGCATGGACGCTTCATAGCTGACCACTCGCTCGCACATACAGAAAAAAAAAAAAAAAACTCCTCCTCTAGGCTAGTCTCAACCAAACACTGGCACGATTTTATGTGACATTTTTATCTGTTTAGAGCACGGTATATGATTGTTCCAAGCAACGTATTCATGTTCAGTGTACGCTTGTATGTGAGACTTTCTAACTCTTTAAAATTCCTTTTCTTGATCTTTAGGGAGTGTGGAAGCCCAGGAAGATCCCCAATCCTGACTATTTCGAGGATCTGCATCCGTTCCGCATGACGGCCGTCAGCGCCGTAGGTCTGGAGCTCTGGTCCATGTCGTCAGACATCTTTTTCGACAACTTCTTCATCACATCAGACCGCAACGTCGCTGAGAAGTGGGCGGAGGACGGCTGGGGCCTGAAGAAAGCCGCAGAGGGCGCAGCCGAGGTACATGTCACTCTTGTTCGCCGTGTGTTTGTGAAGTGGAAGATATTTTGTTACTTCAATGTCGAAAATGTTTTGTCTTCATACTTTTTAAAACGGATAATAATTAAATTTTTAATAAATAACTGGAATTCTTTTAGAAATAAATCTATAATGAAATCGTAGAGCTCTGAATAGATTTTTTTCTAAAAGAATTCCAGTTATTTATTGAATATTTAATTATTATTAGTAGTAGTAGTCATCGTAGTAACAAAATATATATTTTTTAATTTCTTCCATTTTTAAACAAAATCAAGTTTGTTAAAGAAGAATGAGTTATAAACTTTGCCCTTTGGGAAATACAGGCTGTGTGTGGTGTGTATGCACTCTTCAGTTCTGATGTGTATCTGCTTCCATTTAACCCAGAAGCTTTCCCACACTCGACGTAGCACCGCGTTCCTCTTCAGGGCGTGGGGCAGAGCTTCTGCCTCCACACGCACGCACCCACCCACACACACACACACACACACGCACACACACACACACACACACACACACACACACACACAAATGCACGCGCACACACACAGACAGTGCTTTGATACGCTCCTCTCACACCCACATCCCATAATACTAACACAGAGCTCCATCTTAACCAGACCACAACTCCCCCTCCTCTACAGTCTGTCCTCTTTAGTGGAGAAGGTTATTTAAGAAGTACAAAACGATATTATATATTACAGTCCCTTTTATTTGTCTTGTCTTTTATTTGTTGTCTAGTCAATAACACATTAACTGTAAAGGAAGTTATTATTTATTAAAATGTTACATTTTGGTTAATGTCTTTTGGAGATTAGTTTAAAAGAATAATAATAAAAAAAAGACAAGAACCATAGATCTGCTGCAACACTTCACAACTTTTTAGTACTTCCTGTTGTAAACTACGAAAAGTTGTCTAGTCCGTAACAACGGTTCTTTTGTGTGTCATTGTGTGAACGGTAGGTATGCAGGGGGGGGGCGAGCTCAGGGTGGGGGAGGCAGCGGCAGACGGCGTTTGGTTTAAGTGTTGTAATTCACTGGCGGAAAGTGGGTGGAGAGAAAACCACCGAGATTAGCCGTGTTTTTTGGGAGCAGAGCAAACATTCCTGCTGCTCACATGCCATGTTTCCCAGAGGTGAATTCCGACCACGCCAGAAGCGGCCAGCTAGGAGGTCAACCTGGGTCATTTGTGTGATCAAGGGTTAAAAATTATTTAGCATTTTTTTCCCCTGTGGACAGTTAGGGACCTTAAACTTATTAAAGCAAACTTCCTGCTTTCCTTTTAAAAAAGGATGGAGGGGGGGCTCTACAAAACTTATGAATAAGTTATGAATTCACAAATCCGGCGAGTCGTAGGTAGTTGGGAACGCCAAGATCATGAGTTGTCTGGTCTGTTTCTGTAAGCTTATATAGAATATATAATGTACACAAACACACACAAATCACAAGCACAGTGATCAATCATAACATTATGAATCCCTGCTTAATAGTGAGGAGGTCCCTCCTTTTCCACGTATAGTGATGCACCGTGTGTTCTGATACCTTTCTATTGTGCTAAAGTAGCTCTTCTATTGGATCGGACTACACGGGCCAGCCTTTGTTCCTTTGTTCCCCATGTGCATCAGTGAGCCTTGGCCTCCGTTACCATTTCACTAGTTGTCCTTCCTTGGAGCAGTGTGTCGTACAGTATTATGTTCACTCTAAAGATATCAGTAGTCACACCGTAGTTGATGCTATCACATGACCATCAGAAAAGAGGCATATATGTTTCATGTTGTAGTGTGTATACATTTTTATGTATGCTTAATAGTGGATTGTATTTTATTTTATTTTTTGTGGAAGCTCCACATCAAGCAGTTTTATCATCGGTAGTGTCTGCAGAAAGAAGTTCTGCTTTCTTGTCTTCTGCAGCTTGTGCAGTATGTGGTGTGGCGGGATTTCCAGCTCAGGGACTTTTTCTTGCTTCTGCTGCCATCTTAAAGCCATCTGCTGGCTCGGCTAAGAATAAAGTTCCCGTGTGTATTGTAGGTTAATGAGTCATGAAGCCTCTGTTCCTCGGGCTATAACACATACACAGCGATTAGCAAGTGTCATTTACAGCGCTTTCCATCTTAACCCTCGTTTTTGTGATGAACTTCGGCCTGTTCTCCAAAGCGGGAGCTCGATGGCGTGCCCTGTGGGCCGGTCCCTCGGCATGTGTTCCTGGTTCTCTAATTGTCCTGACGTGGGCTGAATGAGTGCATAAACCTATTATTATCATGTTATTAGTTTGGTTTGGTATCTGTCTATTTATTTATTCGTTGTGTGTGTGTTGGTGGATCATGATTGTATAATCTGTCCCTGGTATGTGTTCACAGCCTGGTCTGGTTAATCAGATGATGTCTGCAGCAGAAGAGAGACCCTGGCTCTGGGTGGTCTACGTCCTGACTGTGGCTCTCCCCGTTGTCCTCATCTTCATCTTCTGCTGCACTGGCAAGGTTGTCTGTCTGTCTGTCTCTCTGTGGCTCTATCTGTATGTCCAAGTGTGCGTGTGACTTCTGTGTCTGTCAGTCTCTTTCTGTTTGTCTATCCTTGTGGCTGTGGCTTTGTTTGTCTGTCTGTGTCCACACCGGTCTTTTCTTTTTTTTTTTTTGCCTATTGTTGTGTATTTTGTCTGTCTAGGCTCCCTTGGTTTTTGTGTGTGTCTGTTTGTGTGTCTCTGTGTCTGGGCATATGTCTATAACTGTGCTTGTGTCTCTGTGTCTGGGAACCTGTATGACTGTCTGTCTGTCTGTCTCTGTCTGTGCCTTTGTGTAGGTCCGTTTTGTGGGTCTGACTCGATTCCTGTCTGTCTGGGCGTCTTTGTGTCTCTGTGTCTCTAACTATTTGCTTGAGTCCGTCTCCCTTTCTCTCTGTATCTGTATGACTGTTTGCTTGGGACTCTGTCTATTTCTCTTTCTTTATGCGCCTTTCTTTATGTGTCTTTGTCTGTCTCCCTGTTTAAGTCTCTTTCCGTGTCTGTGTGTCTCTGCATTTCTGTGTCAGTCCAATCACATGCATGTCTGTCAGTGTGTAATGATTGCCACTATACTGCAGATCACGAATGATCTCTGAACATCCCACTTCTCTGTAATTTCCAGAAGAAGCCAGCGACCTCTGCTGCTGAGTACAAGAAGACAGACGAGCCTCAGCCTGACGTGAAGGACGAAGAAGATGAAGAGAACGAAGACGAGGACAAGGATGAAGAGCCAGGTATTTAGTATGGGTTCAACTAAAGCTCATCTTTAGTTTCAATCCAGAATTCTATCTAAAATTAATTAGACTTCAAGTCCTCTCTCATTAGACTGATGTGTATGAAATACAAAAGAAATTGCTAGTTTATTATGTACATCTCATCATTTAACAGTCATTATAGTAACCTTTATCACCTATAAATATATATCGACTGACTGCAGCAAAGCTGATACTGAACATTTACTGTACACACTCAGTAAGAATAAATCAACAAAGATGACACGTGAAATGAACGAGCTGGTCTTTTCCCTTTAGAGACAAAAGCTGATGCAGAGGAAAGCCCTGCAGAAGCGGCTGCATCAGAGGAAGAGGAAGCAGAGAAACAGGAAGACAAATCAGACGAGGTAGGAGGCGTTGACCTTTTTTTTTTTTTTT